>JACXSJ010002202.1:0-53059 GCA_014851325.1 Pentalonia nigronervosa | reverse complement strand
CCATTTTCAGTTTGAAATACCATAAAAACGATAAGATTGTTCATAAAAGTGATTCAATTATCCGGTACCTAGTGATTCTAATAAAAGGTCAATTTAACATTAGTAACATACAATTTGGTTTGGGACTTTCATTTTTGATTCTAATAAACGGTTGATTCTATAAACCAGTGATCACATTAAGCGGAACCCACTGTATTATCAAATATGAGTAGCAAAAATAATAGTTAAATCATCAAATCCGTCACCACTATATAATGCGTGCTGTCTATATTTTATTTGAGAAAACATTGGTAATTAATAATTATTGATATCAAGGGCTACAGCCTACAAGAGTTACTAATATACCTAGTTGTCAATATTTAAGTAAAAGTTTTAAATTAAAATACATTAATGCCTATTCAATAAGACTGATTTTTGCAACATAAATTAAAATGTAATTTGACATAAGTTTTAATGTTTGATTTTCTGCAAATAATTATTTCTACCTCGGACATTAGCTTTTCAAAATAAAATCTATAGTAATATTAATTCATGATTATATTTTCGTACGAACAACAACCTTCTGGTTATCGTCAATTAGTATAGTCGAAAAAAATATACTAATTGTTTTCGTTTAAGTATTCGCCATGGTAATATTCATGTAAATATTTTCAAAAATGGAATTAGATAATGTATGTATAAAATAATTATTATAAAATATATTATATATTCACAAATAATAATTGGGCGTGACTTATAGCCACGGCATGATGGAGGGAGTATGCGGTACACCATAGGGTGAGTACGTGTATTTTGCGAGGACAAATACGGCGCGAGACACCCCGTATAATATTATGTAATACGTCCATAACGTTTTCATTTGGGAAATGAATAAAAATGTCGCGACATATTGAACGTGAACATATAACGGTATATGTATAGATATTATGTGGATGCATATACGCCGGCAATATACGATATTTGAATAACGACCATGGCGCCGCAAAAGGGTTCACCTACATGCATATAATATATATATGCATAGCATTACGGTTTGTGTATATGCATAATACATATTATATATCACACGCGTCCCTCTGCTACAACCCCGTCGTATTATACTATTCGCCACGTATGTGTGTATGTATGTGAGTGTGCGTGTATGTGTATGTGTGCTGTTTATTTAAATAGCCAGCTACGACTATTTACTTTTTTTTTTTTAGCTTTTCCACCCTTTACCACTTTCCCTCGATAGGTATACGCTGTATATTTGCGTTTCCCCCTTCGTCTGTTGCTCAAACACAATAACGCGTGTGCACGCGCGTTATTTTACGTACATATCATTTGTATAATATACATAATAATATATATTGAAATATGTATGTGTGTGTGCATAACGGCGCGTCTCCCTCGACCGCAATGTCGTCGTCGTCGTCATCAAACATTTACTCAAGTCGTGCATTCGACGAGGACGGCGACGACTACGGTTCGTCGTGAGTAGAGTGTACACGGTCGTCCGGCAGGGGATATATAATATAATAATGCCGTTTTGCATTGGCATCACGTGAACGCTATTCTTATCCCGTAGCCCGTTTCGTCCCACTAAATATATATACCGTACCCTGCAATATTATGTATATATTTATTCTTTCTCTTCCTTTGTACACACACGCGCACTCATATATCGCCTCGTCGTCTTCCACCGTCCCCTTTTCTACTTCCTGCCGTTCAACGCCATGGCACCATAATGTATATATGTACATATATATACACACCGACAAACTTGGCTTAATATGCATACACGTGAGTACGTCTTCGTGTGCGTGTGTGTATAACGGCCCACCATCGCCCCGCAGGTTAATAATTCAGAGCCGAAAAGGAATTGCTGGAGGGTGGTAGTGGTGAAAAGACCGCTCGAGTTTGCAGCCTTAGCGAAAAAGGACCTATAGTCGGGAGGGATGATGGGTGAATGAGGGAAGAATATATATATATATATATATATAGGGTCATATCCATCAGGAGAGAACCGCAGCAAAAACCAGGCCCGTTGCTAAGTAACCGAAAACCCTCCGCCGCCGGAGCAGACTAGCAGCAGACACAGTAGCGGCAGTTTATATACATTTATTGCTCCCAACGAGTAGGAGGAAAGGGGCGAGTGAAAAGAAAGAAAAATGGCCGAGGGCCGGGAGGTTGAGGTATTATATGGAATCGGAAGAAGAGGGGTAATGTTGGAGTGGGGCAGTTGAAGTTTTTCTTTTTCCACTTTATTGTTCCTCGGGGGTAATTTGAATATTACCACAATAACTCACGTCGTGCACGCTGCAAAGCTCTCCGCCTCAGGCTGTGCAGCAGGTGCGGGTGGGTATCGGCTTATGTATATTGTATACATATATATATAACTCAAAGGACGGAATTTTAAACATTTTACGCTTTCGTAGGCGTGTGCGCGTTTGTGAAGTTTTCGATAGAACAAAAATAAAACCAAGTGTATAGACTATAGGCCATGTCACGGAAGGGTGACAGCTTTGGCAAGAATACGAAATGTAAAAAACCAATACTGCTTGTCGGTTAAGAAGATTGATAAATAATTTAAGTAAAATATAAAATGTATAAGTTATAAGCATAACTTGACAAATGTTTTTTTTATTTGATATTTCACTAAATACCTACCTACTTGCATAATATTCGGAAATCTGGTATTATTATTGGGGAATAAGGAGTAATAACTTATAAAATGCATATATATATATAATAAAAAAAATTGTCTCACTTCACTCAAAAAACATCGTTACTTGTTACCATTTCACTAAGGATAATATTTAAAAATTCAAAAATTTGCAAATTACTAAGTACATAAGAGTTTATAATATTTTCAATTTAAATATCGAAGACTTAATAATTTGGTATAATGGAAGTTGTTTTTATAGCAATTTAAAAATATCAAAAAACTGTGTGCCTAGTTTTATTTTATAATCCTATAAAGTTAAATTTGTCAATTGTTTGTCTCTTTCGCTCAACATTGTTTTTTTCGTATATGTACACAATGGCTTATTGAATTCAAATCTTCAATGCAGCATATGTTCTATAGTTTTTTTTTATAATTTAATTTTAAAATAATTACAGCTGGTTGCCATTTACCTAAGTAATTCATAGAATTAAAAAAATTTTTTTAGTTAAAGTATTAATCACTTTTACTAAACCTACCTAATAATAAAATATAGAAAATATTCTATAAAGTACTTTCTATGGATATTTTTAACTATATTTATCAAGGAAAATATTTTTCATTCATTTTTAGATGGACTTGAAAGATTTTGAGTGGCCTAAGCCTCCCTCCGAGTTTCCCCGATTTCTCCCAATACCTAATTTACGATAATTATCCTTAAGTCGATGAATAAAATATAGGTATTATAAGATACTTGTATTATATTGTGTTAATATGTAATAATACTCACTTTTATGCTCAACTACACTGACTGGTATGTGTGTGGCTTATATAATAAATATTATAATAAAAAAATCACATTTTAAATTTATTGAATTTTCACGATGCCGTTTCATTTTAAAACTGACCAATAGTTTTATTGGTTTTATGTATTCATGACGATACCTGTTGTAGCGATAACATAGAAATAATTGTTGGTGACGTATTATATGATTATGATTATGATTACGTTCGCTGAACTGAACTAGCTCGTTTTATTTCGTAAAAATAATCACTGACCAGTGGCCACTGTCCTTAGCACAGCTCATGATAGTTTTCCATAAATCGCCTCCTCGAAAATCCCAAGTTCTGAAGTCTGTATTTATATCTTGTATGATGGATGTTCGGAAATTAAAAAAAAAAATTTAAAAAAAACCGCATAAGTACCTCAATGTAATATTAAATCAGTATTTCTGTTATATTTCAATTGCACTCTGAAAGTCTAATTGATAAGAATGTTTATTTATGATTTATTGATTATAATTGACTTGCTATGTGCACTAAATAAAACATGTCACGATAAAAGACTGACACTGTATATGCACTTCTATATTTTATATCAATAAATTATAATAAATTAAATTGGAAATAATTTAGGTTTTTTTTTTTAAATATATCTGTACACAAAATTAATTAAATTTTAAAATAAAATACAATTTTTAACATTAAAAAAATGTTCCAGTCAATACAAAAGAAGTTAGTTTATGAACTCAAACACACTATTATTATTTAAAATTAAAATTCTTTTTCTATAGTCATTGAAATTGCCTATACCAAAAACCTTAAAATCGGGCGTGAGACATCCTAGTAAGAAATATAATTATACATTTGTCTAAAGACTTATCCACCGTGTCTATTTTATATGTACTCTATGACTTTACTCGATGACTTTCAGTAAATCTTCTCAATAAAATAATAATACCTAATTACAAGTAAACATCAATAATACTATTAAAATACTGCAATCAAATTTTCAACAATTTATCATTATAAATAATAAATTACCTATTACTTTTCGATAGTTTTCATCAGTTTCCATTTCATACCATCTCGTAAATTGTATATATTACGAGTGACTTATGACGATGATATATGCAATATTTTGCGATGTCAAAAATCGTAACAAACTGTGAACTTTCAAGAGTAAAAACATGGAAAATAAAAACCACTTAACGTATAGTAACAACTAGTGATGGGAATGAAATCTGAATTCTTCAAAAATCCGCCAAATACGGATTTCGAATTTTTGGGTTTTAAAATTCGAGGTTTGGGTTTATCATTGTAAATTTCTGTATTTTAATTATAAAACTATCATTACACCACTTAATGGCCATTCTTTTAATTCTCGAACAAGATAATGATGGTTTAAATTAGATATCTCAATAATTAGTAAACATTTCAAATCTCATGGATTTATATAATTATTCTGATACTTGTAAATTGTGATACTAATTTAATTTGATGCTTATAATATAACTTATAAATTTAGTTAAAAGCCTTGAACTTATACTTTACAGTTTTGATAATTTTTTTTTATTTTGTTAGTTGCTTTAAATAAAGTTCTAGTTACAATTAGATACAAAGTGTTTGAGTACTAAAGTCTATGAATAACATGTTCAAAATATCAATTTACTTTAAAAAAATTGTAGTTATTTTATATTTAATATAAATAATTCTTAAAAGAACACTAATTCAATGTTTTTAAATTCGAAATCCGGATTCAATGCAAAATCTGGATTTTAAAATCCAAAATCCGGATATACAGTAAAATTCGGATTTCGAACTTCAAACATCTGGATTTTCAAACTCCAGCTAATCCGGATTTTTCCCATCACTAGTAACAACACGATTTTAATAATTGTTTTATGCTAATGAAAATTCCGCGAATCCGATAAAATAATTACGCATACCGAGCAGACGAAATTCACGCGCGAGATAGAACTAAATAAAAAACCAAAAATAAAAAATCCATTATAATATGTCTACACGCGTAACCGACAATTAACGTATTGGAAGTATTAATCCGTACTTAAAATGTATATATAGAGAGAACAACCGGTTATGGATGTAAGTTGGTGTCAATGAATCGGCGGAAAAAATTAATGGCAAAAGGTGTTTAAAGATATTCGTATAATGTTAAATGTTTAATGTTTATTTATATCGGCGGTACCTGCGTGTATATTCAAACATATTTTAATAATTTACATTTCCGGACGGCGACGCAGTATCGCAGTTGAATAAGTTTACTTGCGTGAGCGCTGTTGAAAGAAACCATACAATCATTATAGCAATGAGCAATAAATAATAATAATATTATTTCACTAGAAATTCAATAATAGGAACTTATTTTTTCGTCAATCGAACTGTGGCGATGAGTAATAAAAGTGTACGAAACGGAATTCCATGGCATTAAATTTTATTGTTATTATCGTGCCGTCTATATAATTAACATATTTTATCATGTATCGTATCGGTACGAAAAGTGTTCAAATGGGTGTGCGCGCCTCCCGTCTTTCGAGCGTCGTTTTATTTTACATTTGGCGTATAATTTATAGTATTATTAATTATATCAAATATTATCAATTTACACTATCTTACATGTCATATACATATATGCATGATGATAAAAGAAAAATTTATAATATCCACAACTGCTTACATGACATTAACGCGTTGATGAGTTAACATTTAGTAGATTTCGTCTTTACGACCCAACCGTGACGAGTTGATTCGCTTCTATATAATAGTTCTACATAACTCAACGTCTCAATAAACGAATTGATGACTACGCATAGTTTATATTTCGAATCAGCCCACTCGACGAGTAACATTCATTAGTTTTTATGTAATTATTGGTAATATTTATATCGGCAATCCCAACAATTGATTAGGTGGGTACTCGAAATGTATAATCATATCTGTGCATACCATCTACCTCCATTATATAAGCGAAATGTGTAAGTGCAACAGGTTTATTTTTGATTCAAAATATGATCTCTCATTAAATGTAGTCGTTTCCAACATTAATTTTTTTTTAACATAGGTAGCTGCATAATACAGTAAAGTTAAAAAAAAAATTATATGTTGAGACCGATAGTTAGTAACCTAGCATCCACCCCTGCAGTTTCTTCCCATCGATTTTTTGTTAATCGAGATCTATCCGGTAACCCGACATCATAACATCTGCGTATTTTGACAGACGCCATGCGCAAAGTGGTCGTGATGGCGTGGCGGTAGATCGATCAAATGGGAAAACATTATACAGTATTTTGACAGCAACTATATAAAGATTAGAGGAGGCATAAGTAGCAGAGGTTTATAACGACTATATAATTTTATTATATATTATGTAAAGCATATAAATATATACCTATCATAATGATTTGATATCATATTATAACTTTTCGCGTATTTCGTGTGTCAAATTATCGCTGTCTGCTGGCCCAGAATCGAAAATCGGCGTTTAGAAGAACAACCGTTAAACAAACAAATAAACCGTTGACTTAAAAACTTGAAACATTATTTTAATTTTATTAAATAAATGGGTTATTTCTTTGCAATATTATAATAGTTGTTGGTAATCAAACGAAAAAAAAGAGTATTTGGTTAACACTTTGTTGTAACGACCTAGACGCATAGACGACTGTCAGAAATAACGATCAACGTTGTTTATCGTATTATAATATATATACGATCACTTGTAATTTTCTCAAATAGACTTTCTCGGGAATCTCTATTCGGAAAGTTGAACACAAAATGGGAATTATACCTATCTAAGTATGCGTGATAGTTTCTTCTCTCGGAAACGTTTCGACCGATCTGCAGACAAACGCGACTTCTGTCCAAAATAATATCTGATTGTTTCCTGTTGCGCGCACTTATTTATAGGAATTTGTGATAAACTGTAAACTGTAATATGCAAGAAGTAAATATGTAAATGCACGTTCGGTCAATGTTTAGCGTATTAACTTTCGGGTAACTATATAGATACTGACAATATACAACACCATAGCAGCCCTATGTATTATTTTTATAAGTGTGCAGTTATTAAATTATGACAACGTCGTGTGCTCAGTGAGCACTGCTCACGTGTCTATATATATATATTATAATATTATTATATATATATTATTGTATTATGAATATTCGGAAAATTATTATTATTATTTCGGCATCCCTCGTTAAAGTCACAAAAACTCGGTCATTATAAGAGCTCGCCCAATTATTTATTCTTATTAGATTCGATAGTGATCTCGCTCAAAAGGGTATCGTATTATTATTATTATTTTTGTTTTGTCGCATGTGGTGTAGTGTACATATAAGCATGTAAATGAGCGTTTGCTAAATTTGTGGCGAGAGAGAGAGAGAAAGAGTGAGAGAAATAGTGACGGGGGGGAGAGACAAACAAAAATGTGTTAAAACAGGTTTTTAGCCACCTCGTGTGTGGTGCATTTGATTCATAACCGGAGCAGTCGTTTTTACGATTACGACACGCCACTCGAATAACGCCTCCTGCGAGCTCCCTCGTCGCGTTCCGTCCGGAATCATTTGAAATAATAATAATATTATAACAACCACAACAAACCACACGGTCATAATATTTCTTACGTGAATTTGGTTTTCAAAATCAGCGGGTGGGAACGAGGTGGGTCGTCGAATAGCGTAAATATATGTTGTACCTATATACACACATAGGTACGTGTAATATTATTATTATAATATACGCGCGCGAGATTTCCTCCGCATGACATACGTATATATTTAATACCGTAAGTATACATAACCTGTACGCCACCACCACCTACAGGCACATAAATTATGCGGTGGATAAGACTCGAGCGAAAAAATAAAATTAACATCGGCCGAGAATCGGTCAGACCGATTATAATATATATTATTAGATATATATATATAATCGCTTTCGCATACTGGTGGTGGAATGAGGTTTCCGGGGGAGGGGGGACCTATAGCATTTCAGGATCGTTTTTCGGTCTTACATTCAATGGCATTTCCGTCTATTTTGTTCGAACCGTCACATTGAGTCGTCGACCGACTCGACCATGGATAGTATAGGTATTGGTACATTTACCTGATGGTTATAATAGGAGTGCCAGGGGAGTTAATATGATCACAAATAAAATTAAAACAAATTGATTTTACTTTTTTTTGAAATGTATAATATGTACCAAATTAATAAAAAAAATCAAAAACTTGATTATGAGAGCTGGCAATAAGATCTTCTTGAAAGAGCCTGCAATCGATTCATTTCATTATTTTCAATAGGTAACCATAATTCAATCCACATTGGACGAGATTCGAACGTTATTGTCGTTCATTCAAAAAATAACGACAGGACCTCCCCTCCCGTGTTAACGAGTTATTGTTTTTATTTATAAATTGTTTGGCAGCATGCGCACCAATATTGACAAAAAAACACTCAATATTATATAATACTTACAGCTGTTTTGATTTTAAATATTATATCCATCGATAATCATAATTTCAGAACTCGATGAATATAGGTATTTATAATTATTGTATATATGTATAATGTGGGATAAAAGTAACAATCGACGTGACCTAACCGATATTGAGACTCGTGATACTATTCAATATTCATATTACAAAGAAGTTAGAAAGTTTGGGGACAATAGTAATATTAATCTATCAGTCTGTTTTTTTTGTACCTAACCTAAGTAGTTCGTGCAAGCCCAATATCAAATTACATACCAATAGTTAATAATTCACTCTTGGACTCCGAGCTGTGATTTATATTCAAAAAGATACCACATCACGATTTGTGCACTGCGGATGACGTAAACCTCTCTAATAAGTTATTAAAGTATAATTCACATTTCACGCATACGCTCTTATTATAATATTATAGTATAGAATGTAGGTAGTATATAAAAACGATAAAAACTATTCAGAATAACAGAATTACATTCGTCATTGTTACTATATTATTATTGTTGTGACGCGGTTCGAGCGTCGTGCAAAATAGGAATTTTTTTTTTTACTCACATCCGCGAAATTTTATACCTATCGTATCGCGAACGAACTATTAATATATTATTGTTGTACCTGCTCCTATTAAGTGGAAGGCACCGATCACGGAAATGACGCTTTGTGAGCGCGCACGTTTCCGTCGTTGAACTCTCCCAGAATACAATAATATACGTTACACCACACGACGTCTGCGTGTGTTATTATACGTCTCTATTTCCTGTGAATTTCCTATGATATGTGTCTAAGGTATACATAATATCGTTTAACGACGCATACTTATTCAACTTAAACACTTCGGACAAAATTGTTGTCGCGTTGTCGATTTTAAATTAAAACTGCACGACTTAAGTATACAAATAAATGTTTACAATTGTTCTTTTATTCTTTTTTCATTTTCTAAAATTCATGGGAAGTAACCCGCGGCGTTATATTCAAAATAAAGAGTTCAGACGTTCAGTATTTGACGTGTCATCATTTATAACATAATGAGTCAAATTTGGAAAGAAATTAATAGTTATTCTTTAATATAACGCAACTATTATTACATGTCAATTCCTGACTTTTGTATAGACTTAATACCGGTATTAGAGAATCGGTCGACTTCGGTTGCTGATGTCCATCGGTCAAAAAATGAAATATCTACACAACTCTGAACTCATTAATGTGGTGTTCGGCCCAACTCTTGTTATTTTTTAGTCCGAATATGGATGAAGATAACAAAACAAAAATGTCCTTGGATGAACACGGTTACATTATATTTTTGCTGTAGCCATTTTCATCCAAAAACTAAATACTGTTTTCCTCCACTGTCCATTCCTGTTTAAAGAAAAGAAAATTAGACATAATATGAATAATTATTTTACTTTTTGTAATTACATACCTAGAAATGTTTTCGTTTTGTAATTTAATAATTACATTGTCAATTGTTCCACGATATTTGTTTGCTTAGTAGTCTTTCGATTTTTTTAGAGTATGAATACTTCTTATTTTACAATAAATATCAGTTTAAATTTGCTTCATAATATTGAACCATATATCTATGTTTAGTTTTTCTTTATAAAAATTTATAAATATTGGAGGAAAATGGAAACCAACCTTTTTTTGTGGAGAAAAATGGACAGTAGGAGGAAAAGGTATTTCGTTTTTGGAGGAAAATGAAACCGCCCATATTTTTATCGAATGAAGATAAAAAGCATTTTGTCCAGATATAACAGATTAGATTAAAAAAACAATATTGTCTTGGGTTGTTTTTGGTAGTTTATTTTAAAGATACTTTATTTATATTGTAATGTCATCATTATGTTAATGCCGGCCGACACAGGTCAAAAAACAAAAAAAAAAAATATAATGAAAACCAGACAATATTGATTACGATCACTGCAGTATACGGTATTACGATGTTATTGTGTGGTTTTTGTAATCGTTTAAATGTCGATATAAATTTATTATATAAAACACGCAAGATTTCTAAAGACTTTCTGACGGTTTAGTTCTGACGTAGCGTATATAATAATCGATTTTTGTCTACGAGTATATTATTATAATGATATACTTTCGTATTCACTCAACAACCGCAGACAACGTGGACGCGTGATGTTCAAGAGACCACCTGTTAGGTCTCAAATTATTAGAATTTTTCTAAAAATTCCGTTGACATTTTACGTTATAGAAAAACGCCGATGACGCGGCCCCACGGTAGTCAATAGTATACCTTTATTGGAAATCGATTTAGTATTATAATACATCACAATGTCTTGCTATATATATATATAACTAGGTTATAGGTAGATATACTAAAATATAACGGACAATCGTTTGCCACTCGTTCCGGTACCGTAAACACCACGGAGACCTGCAGCAGAACACCGATACATATGGGCTTTTATATGTGTATCGGACACAAAAGGCGTAGCGCGTATGACTTCTTTGTGCGTCGAGTGCATTATATTAGGTGCCTATATAATATAAGGATATGAGGATCGTGACGGCGACGACTGTAAGTAATATACGTCATGTACTCGACGAGGGACAATTGCAGCAACAACAGGCCGAGACGGTTATTATATTATAATAATATTACCATTATATAGAATATACAAAAACATATACGTAATATATCTTACGTACACATATAATACTACGAGTGACGGACGTCCGATTCAGCGGGGTTGAAATACCGTTTTTTATCCTCACTCGCCAAGCTCGTTCGCGTAAGCGGTTTTTCATGGAAAATGGTATATGTGGAGTCACTTGGCGTTCAATATACGTGCAACACACGTGTCTACATAATGTCATATATATTATGTACGACGATATAATATTATATAAGACCAGGGGATTTCGCACAAATTATACGCGTCGTCCGGCTTTGGGGCCTGTCAGCGTTTTGGAAACGAAACGCGTGGGCGGTCGGGGGAATTCAATTTAACTTCTGCTGCGGTCGCACCGTACATAACATTATATATAATATTGTGTAATATATTATTGCACATGTATATACCGTGGCGCTGCTTCGTCCGATCTAACCCGCTGTCGGTTTCTGTATATTGTTTCGTGTGTAATATGCTATTATGTATATATATATATATATATATATATATCGTATATACCTATTTTATAGGCAAATATAATATATATTTTACGTATCACGTGCACGCATCTATACAACAATTATATATATATGTATATTATGTATATCTGCTGCGGGACTTATATATACGCCCTTTTCCCGTTGTCGTCGTTCCCTGTTTCGTCACCCCGCAGGCTTTGTGCGGACAACACCATTCTATTTCACGCCAATCCATCTCTCCCTACTCGTCCCGCCGCTCCGTGCTCCAATGGCTCCATCATGTCTCTCGACAAACCGCGCAATCTATTGTTGTGCCGTAACTGCCGCCGTATAAAATATAGATATACGTCTCTCGTTGTAATTATATAGATACATTTATAAGTATACATATTTTGTACAGATCATAGGGTAATATGATTTGTAATATTCTATTACTCGGGTACCCGGAATTCTTATACAAAATGATAAATTCATATAGCAGATTTAAATGATCGTATCCGATATAATATAATATAGGTACTAGATTTTTATATTTTCTACATATAGTTAAATTATTCATGATTATAATGTTTTAACGACGTGTAATTTAACGTAAAAATACTTTTGATGAAACATTGTCATCGTTCGTTTAGTCCATTACATTATATAGCCTTTTATATAACCCGCGACTATTTAACAAACATAACGAATAATTACAAAATGTTTTAGAATAAATGTGTCAATAATAATCAATGTTTAAGTATCTAAAGTGATAATTTAATACATAATTAACAAACAATATATTCAATTTAAAAAGTCTTAAGTTAATATTGAGAGAAATATTAACTTCACTTAGTTAAAATATATGACTCATTTTGATTGCCATATACTCGATAGCTCACATATAATGATATAATAAATACATAATGAATTATTGTATATATGACGTGATTTTATAAAAAAAATTAATAAATCGTTGTACTTAGCATTGATTATAAATACTAGTATTTTGTGTCTTTCTAATAAATAATTTTTTGATGTTACACAAATGGCCTCTGATGAGCCATGTACGAAATCTTGGTTATCACTGACTAGATTAAAAATTGAAACTTTTTTTATATTTAATGAATAAAGTTTAATAACTTGGAAACTACTAATTTTAATGACAATATGGGTGCGTTAACATTAAAAAAAACTCTTTTAATTAACAATTTAGGTAGATAGGCAAGTACAGGGAAAAAGGGAGGTTCTTATTTGAAAAAAAGAAGTTTGCGTCTCCACATGATATACTCCTTAATTCTTAAGCGGTATCTGAAAACCCAAGTAATTGAAAAACATGATATTTAAGTAAGTCTCCAGGTGTACATTGAAAAATGTCAATAAATCCCGATTCAAATATGGCGCAGATCATGTCCGGTGAATCACTCTGTTTACTCATACTTTCTGCAACGCAACGTTTTTTACGACGTTTGTGTTTGTACTTACAAAATAATAATTCATTTACATTTCGTTGCGCAGGAGAATGTTCCCGACCGTCCGGGTGTCGTTCACGGGGTTGCGTGCAGACCAGCGATACGCAGTGCTCATGGACATTGTACCGGTAGACAACAAGCGTTACCGTTACGCGTACCACCGATCCTCGTGGCTAGTGGCCGGCAAAGCGGACCCAGCCGCCCCACACAGGCTGTACACGCACCCCGACTCGCCTTTCACAGGCGATCAGTTGCGCAAGCAAGTCGTGTCCTTCGAGAAGGTCAAGCTCACCAACAACGAGATGGACAAGCACGGACACGTGAGTACCTACCTAAATAATAATAATTACAATGATATTATAAAATTGCCAATTTCCAAATGCAATGTGCATGTCGTACATGTATAATATTTACGAAACCAACCGAGAGAAATTTAAAAAAAATTAAAACGATTCGATTAATATACTCATGAGAGTAACTATATATGCATTTTAATGAACACTGACGTCATAGGCACAATTTCAATTTTTGACTTGGAGGGCTTTATATTTTAAAATAAAACAGACCCGTGAGGAGCTCTGCCCCCTGTTTAAATACATATACATATATATATATATACAAGGTTTAATATAACATTATATTTTATTTATTTTTTTCTCATCCACTTTTCTACATTTAATAGATTTAATATATTATAACATCTTTTACTAAAATGAAAAATATTTTTATTTAAATAAATAATAATTTGCATTGTACTTTGAAATACTACTATCAAACCTATATTATGTTCAGTGCGTGGATTCGATATCTACTATGAAAAATCAAAAATAATGAATCATTGTTTAAACTTTAGAAAATAATTTCTTCAAACAACGTTTACTATATTATGCAGATTAGATAGGTAATTAATAAAGGATTTAATACTTCAATAAAAACACATATTTTTGGAGGTGCTGACTTTAATATTGAAAGGGCTAGGCCCCTTCAAGTCCTCCCCAAATTGCGTCTATGACTGACACAAAGTGCACTTTGTGCACGTGACACTTGTACGTATGTAGTTCCGAAATTTTGAGAGTGCAGTATGAATTTGAGAAATGTGTAGAGTGCTTACATAAAAATTAGGTAAAGTGTATAATATTTATCTGTTTGGCTTGAGACAACAATGGTATTTAAGCAAGTCCGACCAACAAGGATAATATGAGGAGTCAGATCTTAGATTGATTGATTTTAAATCCAATATTTTGATTAAAATCGAGTATCTATAGTTAATTATTTTGTATTTTATAAGTATATTTTTTAAGTCTGTAAAATAAAAATAAAGTACCTATAACTACCAAATTAAAATTTGATAAAAACAATTTAAAATTGTAGGCAATTTGGAATGGTGGGAGGATACCCCACGTAATTATATAATCTCACCGAAAAAAAAAATAATTGCTGGATTTACCAGTATTTACCATGTGATGTGTTTTAAATTCCACGGTTATAAAACCGACACAAATAATTTGATGATTACCTAAGTATAGTGTACATATAAGCTATGTATTGTATAATGTGTATGTGTAAAAATTAATTTTTAGAAAAACATTTTGTCAAGAATTAAGGACATTTTTTCATTTGGACATCGCTATAGTATCTACATAGTTAAAACAACTTGTAGTTTTTGAATTTTAATGTAATGTACTGCAAGTGATTTTGAGAGTAACTCATATTTTCCCAAAGCGGTTCAAACCAGAAGTTGAAAATTTTATTCTTATATTAATATATACCTAATTTTGACAAAATAATATAGGTACTTATTGGTACTAAAGACAATTATCTTCGTATTATTGTTTCGTTTGCCGAATACCAACTACCGCAAAACTAAGGATTACAATTTTTTTCAAATAATTATAGTGATTACGCAATATAATAGGTTGAGTAGGCGATTTTTTTCTGTTCACGTTAATTTACCATTTGAGTATATCGGTTTCGCGGTGGTCCAAAAAAACTAATTCTCGGCCGACAATACAAAAACAATAATGCGCTGTTCCCCTCTCGACTGTGTTTGTATTTTCATCGATATATCATATTTTAATATTATGCATAATACGATTATAAACGGTTCGCCTGAGCGATTAAAATATCACTTTATAAATTATTATTTTATTGTTATTATTAATATTATTCAATCCGACCGTTTTTAGTGTGACATATTATTATTTTATTATATATTGTTATTATTGTCGTATCGTACGACGTCTAAACGAAACCACATATGCCATGAACTGAGCAGGAGAGTTGCAGTTAGTCACCGTGCCCGTGAAATTAGCCGCCGAGGGAGGTTTTAATCCGCGCGGACGCCCTCCGTTGCGTTAAACAAACATCGCTTCTACCACCGTATATATATATATATATATAACACATTACAATATGTACAACAGACGTGTGTGCGTAACAGAAGCGCAGTGTTTTTTTTCTTTCGAGTCACAATATGATGTTATTTATTAATGTCCCAATAACGACTCTAATCGTGTTTTTGCAAAACGCTCGAGCGTCAATTATAACTGCATACATTATATTAGTATTATACGGACGAGTCGAATGATACTACTGCAGTTGCAGTTCCGGTTCGTTTGGTCATTCATCATTAATTTATGGGGTGAGTATATTTACCCTTATACTTGCGCGGAATACGACTTTTTCCGTTCATCGATTGTTTATGCGACAGAAAACAGTCGTCGTCGAATAGATACGCAGTTTTTTGGTCATATTCTTGGCCATGCTCTTGGTCGTGGGTGTTTGAGAAAATTCAGGAATTTTCAGATTCCATTCACGTATTATTAAAATATCTATGCCTATAACAGCATACACTAAAGTTTTGAAGTGAATTTGATACTTTAGGTATATACACAATACACTGCATATTATATCATTTTCCACTGCAGTTTTATATATTTTACTGTTTGCCGATCGTAAACTTATTCTCAAAATTAAAATTGGTAACGTCACGAGGACTTACGACATCATTTTTCGGTCATCAAGTATATCGGTTTCACATTGGACAAAAACTTAACTTAACCCCGAATTCACATTTTTTATCAGGAAGATTACCTGCTTATATCGACTTATATTTACTTGTAATAATATATTAGAGACTATATATATAACTATTAATTAGCATATTACTTGGTCATCACAATTGGTCGGCATTGATCCTCAAGTTATTTTATAGTCTTTAGTATTATATATAGGATTATAGTATTATATATAACATATGAGATTCCGCTAAATTTTTGAAAAATTTGTAGGTTTATATAAATATATGATCCTAGATCCATTCGTATAGACTTCATATTCATATCCTACAAAAGGTATATGTGTTTAATTTGTTTTCGTAAACTATAGTATCTGTTGCATTTTTATCCTGTTTATAAAAAAATAAACAATGGTTAAAAAAAATGGTTAAGTGAAGATTACATTAGGTCAGGGAACTTTAAATACAAATTTACGTAGGAACTAAAGTATCTACATCACGGTCATTGCACAGAGCAGTTGATTCGCATAATCAAATAGAACAAAAAAAAATATGGCACAACATACCTACAATATTTTATTGAACCAAAAATGATCTATGTCGATCAAATCTCGGAATTACCAAATTCCTTGCCGTAGACTTGATTTCGAATATTTTTTTTTACCCACGAGAGGATCGGACGGTATCGATGTTCGATTGCGCGTTGATCCATCTCTCAGATAATAAGTACCATCAAAATAATGATTTACCCAACCGTTATAGTAATGATTGATAACTGAACTCCGACAATTTCGATGATTATGGTAATTAATAATAACAATTTATGGTCCCCCACAGTTGGTGTTGAACTCGATGCACAAGTATCAGCCGCGCATACACCTGGTGAAGAAAAACGGCGAGTCGAATTCCGGGCATTCCGTCTTGGACTTGGAAACCGAAGAGTACAAAACGTTCGTGTATCCGGAAACGACGTTCACGGCCGTCACCGCTTACCAGAACCAATTGGTGAGTAAACATAGTTTAATAGCATAACGAAGACGTAAAATATATAGCTGAAGATGTAATAACACATCAAAAATTATAATGCTTGTTAGTTGTTAATAAAATACAACATCGTTGTACACGCGCGTGACACTCGTCACACTATAATTTGGCGCTTATAAATAATATATTATAGACAATATTGTGTTATATTCGCATTCGCGTAGGTTGCACTTCAGCGGTACAATAATATATTATTACTTATTTGTGTTATTATTATTATTATTACTTTTAACTATTGTGCCATACTATATTAGATATGATATTTATATTATAAACATAATATTTAGATTTTATTAATTTAGACTTGAGAGCTACCTCATAGTTACAAACTGAAGGAGATTAAATCCCTAACTTAACCTACGTTGAACTTACTTAGATATAAAATATTATCGGTTTTTGCTATTATACATATTGTAATATATGTTGTATGTTTAAAAGTGTTTGCGGTCGTTTATTTATACTTTAAGTTATTTATGTAGCTGTACTTATTATTATAGTTGTATATAAACCTGTATACAGGATGATTTGGCCAAGCGAATTAAGAATACTCAAATACGATTCACATAATATTATGATGTCGTGCTGCAATGGCAATTTAGCCCAAAACATATTTTCACAAGCTTTTTCAATCAAAAATTAAAACTCTATGTTGTATATATGCCAGCATTGTTTAATTTCCGATAATATGTAATAATTTGTGTGGTTTCCGAAATAAATATGGCTAATGGTTATCATATAATATTAAGTAGGTACTTATATGTAAATTATTATTTATAGGTTATATATAATTTAAAGTTGCACAAGTAAATTTATTTTTTCTTTCAGAATGTAGAACTATACCATTATAATACATAAGAACATTATGTTATTTAACGGACCTTTACACGGCGTCTAGTCATCTCTCATAAATATCATAATTTCTAAAAACATGTACCTATTATGCCACGTTATTTGTCATAAATTAATATTTTCCCTACCAACAATTCAAATTCCATTCTATCGTCAGTTGTTTACGTATATATACGAGCATTTTAATGGTCACGTTAGACTTGAGAATCGATTGTATTGTACATTCCAAGACGTATCGTCAGAGATGTTGTGACGGCACGAATATAATATAAATAAATAGATTTCGAACTATCGACGAATTGTATAATATACGTATTACGACGTAAGACAATTACGGTTAGCTTACAAATCCTTGTGAACTACAGCGGGGTGACACAACATAGCGTATAATGCTATAAGAACTGTAAAGTACAACTATCTATTATGTACAATTGTTAATGTGTGTCGTTTATGGGTAATGATGAAACGTTCAACAAAATAATGGATTTTGAACTTTCGCCATAATAATTTTTATATAGTTCGTCCGATTCGCAGAATTGGCACCGTTGATTTGAAAGCGGTGCATAAAATAATAATACTTATTGTAGGTGCATGGTCAAACGACGATTGCCGCACACCTCGCCTGGTCACTCCGATGTTATACTATAATTATAGGAGTTGGTCAAACATGAATCATGAAACTTTTTTCAAATTTTGGAGCTTTGTTGAACTTTTAAAAAATTGGTCATAACGAATTCTAAAATACTATAGTATCTAGTATAAATGAAAAGCGTGTACGTTTAACAAAAAAACTGTTTTGTAAATCATCTCTTGTCATACTCGAACATTATTTGAACTTTGATTGATATATGATCAAACTATTTGAGATTATATGTTTGAGTACAAATTTGAAACTAGATTTTTCTAAAAAACTTTAAACTGTTTGAATTTCTAAAAAAAACTTGTAGTGTTCGAGGGTTCAAAGAATTTGAAAACCCATCGTCCTATCCCTAATAATATGTATATAGCTAGTGGTGCTGCGCATACGGTTATTCGACACGCGCGCGTTCTGTTTTGACTTTTGATTTGGATCAAGGGGAAAAACGAAAAACGGTTCGCGATTTATCACAGAGGCGGCGGACCGTTTCTAAACAGAAGACGAGACCCGCCGCCGCCATCGACCTCTCACAGCATACGTTGTGTGTATACAGGGTGTTCGTTGTCGTAATATTATACCTATTTGTCAACTCTCCCTCCGTAGTTCACTCCTACCTTCTGTATAAGCTCTAGCCATGAACATATAAGCCAGGGCTTTCAAACGTTTTAGTAACGTTATATAATATGACAAAAAACAATTAAAATTTGTAAACGTAATTAAAACAGAAAACGGTAAATAAAAATAATTAAATAAATAAATAAAACATAGCGATTAACAAATTGTATAATATATCATTAAACAAAACATAACGCAAAATGAAATAATCTAAAATTCATTTACTTAAAATTTATAATATTTGTTTCGTAGAAATATGTCACATGATTTAGTAATCAATCTAAGAATTTATTATACTCCATATCCGGGCCATTCTCCGCATTAGATATTATTTTTAACGATAAACAATAAACGCAAAATTTGTTTACCGTTTTAATTCTAACTAACGATAAACGCAAAACTTGTGTAACGTTTAAATTCTGAATAACGATAAAATCGAAAATTGTAAAACGTTTTACTTTTAAATAATGATAAACGTAAAAATTGTATAAGATTGTAAATAACGTAAAACGAAATTTTGATTTCAAATGCAAGCCCTGGTATAAACGCATATCTGTAAAATGGAATAATTGCAGTGATTCAATAATTGTAAGCCGTTCACATAAACTGAGTGTACCTATGCAGGGCACAAAGCCCGTCTAAAATAAATAAGGGCCAAGAGCACGAGCCTTTTTATTGGGGCTTTAATTCTATATACCCAAATTTGAGTGCCTCGAAAACTGTTGTAAATTTAAACTATTGTAAAGAAATAATTTTTAATTAAGTGGTTAATATATGTTTAATATGTTAATATGATTTCTCTTTTTTGAACACAGGAACATACACTGAATACGAATACACAGACGATAAAATAATCATTACCTATTGGTCTATAAATGTTGATTTTAAACATCGATATATTATAGCTTATTAAAAAAAGTACAAATATAAACATATAAAAAAAAATGTTTCATATTTAAATAAAAATATTTGAAATTTTAAGGTCTCTAAATTATTTGGCTTTAATGCGCGTGCACTCGTTACACTTGCGTATAGACCTGCAGACTATAATATAATATACGAAAACGACCGATTCGAAGTTTTTCAAGAAAACAACAACATTTCAGTTAAAAATACATAAGACAAACTATAAACCACTATTATAGACACAAACCGTGCTGAGCTAGACATACTCGTCGAGACACCCTGTATATATATAATATGTGTCCGTTATATTTTCATTCCTCCGTTCGGTGTACATAGTGTTATATAGGTATACAGCCGTTGTATACGCGTAATGTATATATATAATTGCATTCGTCCGTGCACTCGAACGCCGACGGGCGAGCGGGAAATGGCATTTTTTTCTTCTAAATCGTCAGGACCGATTTAGTCCAATTAGACCGCCGGTGCATTCACGTGTGCAACAACGGACGCGAGTCGTTTACGCGATGGAAAAATAAACTGTAGAAACAAAAATTATACAAAAACCTGTAATATACGGCGGCGGCGTTAATTCTCTTCTAGTACGATGGAGCTATATATAATACAATGTCAATTATACGTATTATAATATTACGTACGTTATTCACGAGTCTTACCCGGCGCCGTATAGTCCTTCACAATTATTATAAAGTGTGCTGTGTATATAATATTATTTTAATCGTTATTCTGCTCGGGCGAACGCTGCACGCACGTACTGCGACATCCTCCCTCTCCCCTCACTCATACTAAAGACCTTCACCTTTACTCGTGATACGACCTATAATAGGGGAACGGGTGGACATGTTTCTTCATCCCTGAATCATATTTTGTATCGTCTCATTATTACAATTATAAGTGCCCACTGAAGATGATAATAATATTATAAACCGTTGACTAAAATCATAAATACGATATTATATTTTAATAATCTTTAAAAAAGTCCTACATTACAAATATTTATATTGAAAAGAAAACAATAAATAATGTGATATAGTATAAAATTGTTTTATTATAATTTACCAAGAAAATACATAAAAACTAATTATTTAACGAGAAACAAAATATAATTTTCGCTTATCTAATTTTTGTGAATCCGTAAAAAATATCAGTATTTGATATATCGAATTTCCTTAACAAATTAGTTACCATGTCAGTGGTAGCTAATTATCTACAGCATAAGTAAGAGCGAATAGTCAATTAAATGACTAAAATTCTATATAGTGCCTATGCGTGTGCGTTTAGAAAAAAATAGAGGAAATTATTTACACGAAGTCGAACAAATTAAATATTAAAATTAAATCATTGCAATGCTCAGAAGAAAATATCGGTAATATTAGCGTATATGTTTAAAAATAAAAAATCGTGCATATATGGAACACATTATTTTGAATTCGAAATATTTTCTCACGTTTTTTGTACGTTTTTCAAAAATTTAAATTTCGAATATGTCGTGGAGTCGCATGTGTGTATTAAACACCGTTCGTTTCGAAGAACTAGAGCTACTGCATACTGCAGTATACATTATTATTATACCTGGAAGTACGGTTTGTATTTTAAGTTGGTGAATTGTTTGAGGGAAGAATATTTTTGATAAGGTAAACAACTGTGGAAATGACTGACGAATGACAGTTTTAAATATTTAAGTGCAAATTGCGTGTTATATAGTTATATACACACAATCAATGTGCCACAGTTCGAGAAGTTCGATTGACCGCAATTTGTAAATAATATAAAAATAAAACATTATATAATTTGATTCGTGTCGTTCTGATATATTTTTTTTAATATTATATGTAAAAGACTTGGGACACGATTCCACGAAAACGTATATTTATTTTTTATTATTAGGTATATATTAAATTAATAGATAGGTAGGTAGGTTACCTAATATTATTACCTATTTATTATGCGTGTTTTCAAAACTTTTTTTGATTGTGAATTATTAATAACAGTGATTTCGTTTCGTTCGTTGAATTTTCAATCATTTTTAAAAAAATATTTATCAAGAATGTTTTTAATGTCCTGCGACCTATAATTGCTTAAAAACATCACGGGAATTTATTTCATCTAAAATATTGAAACAAAATATTTTTACTATAATGTAAGCTGAATGAGTAAAGCTCATAAAAATGGATTTTTGTTTTGTTTGAAATTACGTAAAACTACAATAGATACCTATTATGTTATTTAATATAATTTGTATTATATAAAAACTTTTCAGAGCAAATTTGTCATATTATAACTTGGAGATAACTAGGTAGTTATTATGTAGCACGCTTTTCATTGAAGTATCTACCTAACTGTATATATATATAGTGAATAGAAATTTATAGTGAAAAAAAACTTTAATCTAAACTCTTAAGTTCATTAATGCCCGGCCTCATGTTTGCTCGATAGGCCGATCTCATGGCCATACATAACATAAATTCATTTTTATGCCTATATCTTAATAGATGGGTTCACTTTCCTCCAAACATATGATACCGTTATCTTCCACTGTA
This sequence comes from Pentalonia nigronervosa, assembly GCA_014851325.1. Taxonomy (NCBI): domain Eukaryota; kingdom Metazoa; phylum Arthropoda; class Insecta; order Hemiptera; family Aphididae; genus Pentalonia; species Pentalonia nigronervosa. Next base: position 29,942 of record JACXSJ010002202.1, on the reverse strand, counting down.
CATTTTTTCATATTTAAAAACAAAAAAAAAAAAAATTCCCGCATACTTAATCATTATTTTTATTATTATTAGGCATGTTTGGACATAAAATCTTCAATAAAACATAAAAAAACTTCTTGTGAAGATAAAAAATAAAAATGTAAGTCTAAACGTATTTCTAATCCGAAAATCAATATATGTTTGGAAGAAGATGGTTAGGTTACTTGCCTGAAAATAATTACCTGATTACTGGGTTAAAATATAAAAATATTGGAAGAAATGTAATCAAAATCTTTAGCGTGGTGCACTACCAATTTTATTCGTATATCAACCTTTACACATTCTGTTTTAAAACGATGGTTATTTTAATCACTTATAACTTTTTACAATACAATTTAGTACCTATCATAAATTATAAGATATTGTGTTAACCACAGTATGCGAATATGATACACAATTTCATCGAAAACGAACTTTACTGCACACTTGTTAACTAAGCCTTCAATATATTTCGTTAGTTCCTGAATATTATATGTACCCAATGTACAAACAACCTCAGTTATTGTTGTGTATAATATATAATATAATTGATGTCGTATTCGAGAACGATTTCCATCGCTATATATAGGTGCTTAGGTCATCCAAATGTCGTGTATAACAAATGTATATATTCCGTACGAACTACTCGATTATAGAATCCCTATCAACTTTTTTTAATACAAAATTTGGATGACCGTGCAATAACAGACACTATAAATTATCATAAACGTCTGAACACGGCGTCTATATAAAATGAAAACGTCCATCTGCATAAAACGGCGGAATGCCGTTCGGTGTTAAAAATCTCCAGCGAGTAAAAAAAGAATCGATAAAAAAAAATCCGATAAAACGTGGACCTCGTGACGATCGGCCAAAGGTCGGGCCGACAGCTGTGGCGGCGAGATTAAAAGTTCTGGCGTCGCCGAGCCAGTCCATTTCCCGTGTTTTACCGGCGGGCCAAACATAAACGCTCTCGTTGTTGTAATAATAACGTCGTACGGTTATAATTATAGTCTCCGGGCATCGTCCGTTGAGTTATTGCTCGATTTTTTTCTTCTTTTTCCCTAATGTTGCATTATTCTGTTGTATAGTACGATTCAATTGCATACTGCTGACATGCGACATTTTCAAATGGCCACTTATTTGTTTGGGTATTTTTTAGTTTTAATTTTCCAAATCTGTGAAAGAAATCGGGGGGGGGGGGGGGTGTTAATCACAAGATAACAACTTAAAATAATTTAGCGTGACCACTGCAATAATTCAAGTGCTAAATTTCAATTGTCGTTGCCACCGTAAAAGCAAAATAATGAAAAATAATGAGTATAATGACTAAAAATGTTTTATAAAAACATATTTGTTCTAAAAACAAAATTATTTATTCCTCAATGTAGTTTTAAATATATGTATACTTAAGCGTGTATCTGTGGAATATAATATCTTTAAATAGTTTGTATCACCATTTTATTTAAAAATACCTGCGTGAATACTGTGTAAATAAAAAACTAAAAGTAGCCCGGATATCCTTCAACGTTTCGCCGGAAAATTAACTATATTTTGGTTTCTTCGTTATTATCAACGTTTCGTGAGTTTTTAAAACTTTTTCTACCATCACAAATAAATTGACTGTCAGAGTATATCCATCAGGTATTTTGAGGTCGATTTATGATGACAGATTTTTGAAGAAGTTTGTTAATTTTTTTTTTTTGCCACACTGTGCACATTATATTTTATATACATTTCAAAAGTGAAATTTCTGAAACATTGCCAATCAAAATACTTACGATGATATAATTTCGCTGTATTGATGACCTCCGTACAAAACAGTTCAACCATCATTAGCGCAATGGCACCCTCATTCAACACATGAACAGAAATTTGATATAAGGGAAGCTAAGGTTTTACATTCATTTAAACCACTACGGCTCGACCAGAAAAAAAATAATAAATCTTTTTTAATTTAACGTCCCTAAAATTTAAGACTTGCCCCTTTTGACTGGCAGAACGGTCCTGGCCCACCACTTGGGCTTTGGTAATATGTAATTATTAAAATTATGAAATTATGCATGGCAATAATATTATGAACAGTATAAATATTATTTGAGTTGTAAAACATGACAAGAATAAAACTTTTAAATACACAGAATAGTACCCAGAAAGAGAAGGAAAACATTTTTATCGCACATTTTGTTGTGCCATCATGGTGCTAAACTCACTCCTCCCTCCCCACTTCAAAGTTTTGTTGAAGCCACTACTACTTCTGACACCCCTCCCCTCTCCGCTTAGCACGGATCTGCGCCCAGATTGCGGTAGGTACCTATATACATATATAATAAGCCGTGTGTCAAGCCGAGTGTACTATAATAACGTATATTATAGACTTGTACAGCAATGGCGAAAAAATCGGCAAACACCTCGGTGGTCTGGTGGGCACAATAAAATATTATAATTATATTGTTCTATTATTATTTCGTGACCGAAAACTTTCGATGTGAAAATAAAACTCAAGCGTATATATCACACACACACACATACATAAGAACCGTGCTCGAGACGGCGGCGGCGCGGTATAATGACGATAATATATTACTATTATTATGTGTACACGCGGTGCGTCGTCGTCGTCGTTAATAATTGGCGGCGATCGCGACACCTCCTAATTGGACGAGCTCGCCAACACCGAGACCTCCGCCGCACCAGCAGCAGCAGCAGCAGCAGCAGCAGCAGCAGTAGTCGTCGCGCTGTTTGTTTTATATTATTATTATATATTTATATAAACGTCTCTCGGCGGCGGTTTCGTCGCGTTGACGACGTGCAAAACTTCCGACGTCAACGTAATATAATGTGTGTGTGTGTCTTGTAAGCGTTATACATATATATTGTGGTGTGCTCGGGCGGAGAGGATATAATATAATAATAATATTACGTAGTTGTAATAGTTACATACGGAAGGCGGTCGGGGGAAAAAAAACCGCACACACGCACACGCCGCGCCAACCCATCAATCGTACGTATATATACATGCGGCATACCTAAATATAATAATATAATATATATGCACAGCAGTATACGACTATGCGTGTGTTCCGACGACGCGGAGAGAGCGAAAGAAGTGTATGTGTAGAGAGGAAAAGAAAAAAAAAAAACGTTTGACAATTTGCGTGGCGAGGACGTGACTAATGGTGTGTGAGGGAAAAGACGAAAGGTCAAAAAACGCGATGCGCGCTCGTAATAATACATACGTTAGGTATGTATATATAAAGGTACTAAACGCGCGTGTATTTATGATTATACAGGGCGAGCGCCGAAAAGCGAAAATAAAAGCGTTATTCGTTCGATGATTATAGTGTTATATTATATTTTACAGTCAGCCAAAAGTCGGTTTTGCCTATGACAAATATCATTGGTAAATAAGTGGGTCGGTGGTTTAAGAAATTAAAACATTAAAACTTACATACGTGCAGTGGGGCCCCTCGAATGTGCTTGTTGTGCACAGTTAAGGAATCGCTACTCAATATTGTTTTGAAGAGGATTATTTTTATTAGTCAATGGGTGGGTGTATTGACTCAAAATAAAATTGTCAGAGATGTTTCAAAATATATCGGTACCTCTGATTAAAACCTCCTTGTAACGAATTGGCTCAGTACTTATTAATTTTTTCGTCACAAAGAAGTTTCCGTCATATAGGGAGACTAAAATATACAGGATATGGTTTATATACGAGACTGTTGTTTCTTCGTTGTAAGTAGATTTCCATTTTATAGGGGTCCGTTATAAGGAGGCTTTTTATATTATTATTATTATTATTATGTCGTCGTCCCCCGTTTGTCTTTTCGATTTTTGCCCATTATCAGTTGAACACGCGCTCTGTTGTCTATCGACTGTCACCCTGCAGGAATTCCTTAACACTTGCAACAGGGCTACGCGAATTCAACAATTTCGCGTACATTAAAAATTCAAAATTAACGAGGTAAAAATTTGATTCAAGACGCAATACCCACCAGTGGAAAAATAATGGATATGGTGATTTATACCAATGTTTAAATATTTACGAAATATACAATGTTCTAATATAAAATGTTTATCAACTATAAATAAATTTTTTTTTGTGTAACTCGATATCTTTAATATTATATCTATTTATATTATTTTCATTTTACAAATTTGTTTAAATACATTTTTATTATTTTACTCGTATAATTTATGGGTTTATTTCAAACCATAATCATAATAATGTGCACTTATTTTACTAAGTTTATTTTGCATAATTTCGCATATTTTGGAATTTTTGGTCATTAAATTCGCAGCCCTGCAGCGATGCGCAACTTATTACAAATCCGGAGAAGATCACAATATTTTCTAAAAACTTGTACTATGTTTTTGCTGAAGTGAAAAGTGTATAATATAAACAATATTGACAACTGCAGAAACATGCCTATATAGATATATAAAAATGATTAGGTTTTTCAAACATATTTTGATATTTTTTTTTTTTTTTTTAATTGCTTTCGTTTTAATTATATTATGTTACTGGAGCAGTTATCCAAAATGGATTTCATTTAATTTAGTTTATGATGACAGATGACATTTTATCTACACCGTTTGTATTATTTCCAAAATGAGGAACTTTGTATTTAGGTATCTTTATAAAAAAAAATATATTTTGCTTGTTTTTTGCATAATTTAATAATTAATACTATATTGACAAAAATAAAATATATGTAGATACTATTAAAAAGATTTTTCGTCATAATATATAATTATTTTTTTAATGCATATTTTAACGAATTGTTGTTGGTCAATTATATCCGAAATCTATAATTATGAACCTAAATATATAGCTACTTATAATAATATACAGTTTATTAATATAGATAACTTTTTATTGGAGTGGTTGGGGATGGGCAGTATCAAAGTTGTATATATTACAAGATAGTGCGGGGACACATATTTTAAGGAATAAAAAAAACCAACACTAAAATATTTCAGAAAATATTAAAAACGTATAAGATTTCTTGAATTTGTATTAAATTATTTTCAACCTTAACTACCTATACATTATTTTAACCTCTTATTGCTGTGAAATATTTATTGCTTTTATTTTCCAAAACACTCACATATTAAAATGTTTATGTAAAACAAAACAATAATATTATATAATCGCAATTTTGGTTTTAAGTCCGCATAGGTGACGTAAAAATGTAAAATAATATTATGTATTAATAATGGGTGTGTGGCCGATTATTGTTTAAGTTATTCCGAATGAGTATTTGTTTGGCTTTTATAGTATAACGATGAAGCGTAAAATCGTCTATATATTATTATCATATTATATAATATAATGATACCGATCATTTTGAATTTTTATCTAATACGTATAAATTGCCTGTTGCCACATAATTTGACTGGGAAATAAAATTTTAAATTAGTCAGGTTTTTGGCACGGTTACTATATATTTTATAATAATTCGATAACCGTGTACATACTTACTATACTTACAGAACTTGCCTACCTTGGAACTATCGTGATAATTGATTATACACTGCAGTACTGCAGTAAGTATAATATATGGGCGGCTCGATAAGGTATAATATATTATAATAGTATATGTTATACATATATAGGGCTGTGAATTTGTAGCAAAATAATTGTTTTAACTCATATGATAACGTAGCTCTTATGACAAAAAGTTTAAGTTATGCAAACGAGTTGAATAAGAAATTTTTATATTGTATTTTTACATTTTTAATCTATTAAGTATTTTTTTTTTTATCATTTTAGATAATTTTTTTTTATTGCATTTTTGAGATTATATAGTTCATTAAAATCACAGCCCTAATAATAAATTTGATTTACTAACTACGATAGACTGTGTCTAGGAACGTCAGGAATAAAAATTGTCAAGTTTGCAAGTTATATAACGCAAGTATGGATGATAATAATTATAATGTTACTATAATAACATACACATTTTAGTGATTTAATAGAACTCATTAATATTGTAGAATAAAGATAAAAAAAAAGATAATTAAAGTATAATGAAATATTACGTTCAACATGAGTTTTCGTTACACGCATAAGCAATTAATTGCTGAATAACTATAATAGTGATCTAAATTTGTGTAATGCACATCATAATAATATGTATAAAATGGTGTAAAATAAAAAAATAGCATATTTTTACATTACTGCAACTGTACAGGTCGAATGCTGCAAGCTAACTATAACTTAATAATAAATAACACGCGTGTGAGCGTGTGTCTGTGTAATACAGGTACGCGTACATCATCACTTCGGTCGTCATCGCGTTGGCTATCAAACGTATAATATGTAGTACGTATATACGATCGACCACGTACACACGACAACACAATGAATAATATAAACTATAATATTTATGTATACCTACTATATTTTAATATGAAAATAAAGAGTAAGTAGTTATTGAAAAAACTTCATCATTTGAGGGCATTTGAAAAAAACGGCACCTCCCCCTAATTATAATTTTTAAGTAAGCCTCCGGAGCTGCACGTGTTTTCTATAAGTAGTTTTATAGGTATAAAGTCTGCGCCCACCACTGGAGTACTTATATTATATAGTATATGTAATAATTGCCTATAAACATTATATTATATGGGCGAAAATGAATTTACTGGTATAAAATATGTAATATACGACAAACATAATTTTATTATTATGTTGTGTGGCCGATTCATGTGCTGGCGAATGAAGACATAATAATTAAATTATATTAGATTATAATATTATGTACCTACCTACTATAATATGTGTAATATATGTAAAGACTATTACACATATTATGTTACACGAGATAAACATGGCGTTGAAAGGCGTTCTATAGGTTCACTAGTGCACTACTATAAACTATACGCATAAGTATTTAAATATTTTTTTTATTTTACTTACTGTTTTCCGTTTTAATTATGTTTACAAATTCCAATCGTTTTTCATTACATATAACGTTATAATCATAACGTTACAATAATGTTTAAAATCCCTGCTTCTAGTATTTAAAAATCTCAAAAATACATTAAATGTTCATTATTTGAAATAAAATGTAATATAATTTATGCAATTACAAAATATGCAAAAGTAAAATTTTAAATATAACTTGCTTGTGTTATGATTCATGAAGCATAGGTATTTGTAAAGCACTCACATTGGTTAGCGATCTTCCTACTTTCTAGACAAAAATTAAAAGAGTATATTAGTTTAGCCCTACTTATCATAAGTAATAAGTTTGACCTTATAAGTAATAGACTCGTGATATATATATATATATATATATATATATATATATATATTATACATGACTAATTGCAAGAAAAAGAATTAGGTTCACGACACTTAATCATAGTAGTATTTCTATATGGAATTCTCGTGCATAATTAACAGTCTTCGAGACACGACGCCATAGCGATAGACCATACATTTCTTTTCAGGGGGGACAAATGGTCAATGGGTAATAAGGAGGTGATTAATAAAACATGGTCGGGTAGAAATATCCCCAAATATTCCTGATTATTATTTTAATATTTTTTGAGTCAATGGAACGATAGGTAGGTAGGTATAGACTATATAATATATAGGGTCCTCGATTCGATTGGTTTCAAAATCGACTTTTCAGTGCCATCATAAATAAAAATAGGTTCTACGTTGTCAATCGTCATCAGTCACAATATATTAATGAATCACCGAATACTTAGGTTTTTGTATGCGTAAATTGTTTTCTATTCGTCCATAGGGGTACAAGTAAACAACTCCTTCTCTCGTCAGTCACAATGGGGAGATTCAATTTTATGTTTCACAACCAAAGTCAATTTATATTCTACTAACTGTACAACCTGACTTTGCCGGGAAAAAATTAAAAGTATTTCAGTTTTGGTGCTCACGCACATTCAACAATTCACGGGCAAGTCGACGTCGGTGTACCTCACTTTGTGAAATAATTTAATCGAGATAGGTGATCCACTTAAGATGAATTAGATATCTCACTTGGTAGATTTTTGAACGTGGTTCAAACTTTTCTTTAAACTTTTCTGATATCTATAAGAATAATCTTTGACATTTTCGTCAAAATAAGTCAAGTAGTTTTTGAGTCTATAAATTGTAATCATACAAACAATTTTTTACCCCTAAGTATAAACAAAAGCTATTTTAATTTTTGTGAACCAAAACGAAATTCATATGTGAGTTACTCTATAGCAACTTAAAGTGATTGAAAAACGAAGCTTTAAACACTTAAGTGAATCTTGAGGAGTTTGTGTGCAAAATATTTGGTTCAATATTTCCAAGTCTATTATATTATAATAGCCTCATACAATTGTACTTTAATTTATATATATATAAGTTGGATGAAATAAATCTAATTCTATGTAACAAACATTGTTTGTATTTATTGTAACAAACTGTTAATATTTTATCACACTGTTATAAAATATATATTGTCAGTTATGACATGTTCAGATCGGATAATAACTCCCTATTTCACAATCTTGGCCACGCTATAATTTCATTTACTGCATTTATAGTTATAATTATTACTTTAATGATCGTAAATTGTAATTTGTAGTTGATATATTATAATTGTAATTTGTAGTTACATAAAATACGATTATGAGAACGATTCTATAACATGTTTTTATATTTGTCAATATTTTTCAGAACCGCCTTAATGAAATATCCATTGCTGCTCACTGAGCTGAACTTTCAGCAAAGTATTAAACACATAAGTCGATATTATGTAGAAAAAATATTACCACATGGCCTTTATGTTGGAAATTATGTGCAGGCGATATTATGTAACCAGCACCTTCTGTAATTCGCAACTTTAGACATCATTTTATGTCATATAATAAATAATAATTTGTACGTATCGGTCAATTTCCCAACGATACGCTTGCTGATCCAACAACTGATACCCAAAAATAGGTTTAATTAGTAATTAATAATTATTATATAAGCTATAATAATATGCATAATAAAGTTATAGATTGTAATAATATTGCACGGAAGCCTTAGTGTATATTGGAACTCTCCTCCCCAACTTTTACAGTTTCCACCGATTGTGTTTAATGCACCTTTATAATATATAGATTGATAACAATATAATTATATTAAATATTTATGTTTTGTTAAATTAATCCTGAGGGATAACAATATATTATACTATACCGTTGTAGTCTTTCGTGCTTGATGAATCTCTTGCCTTTGAGTGTTTCCAATCACCCCCCCCTGCCAAAAAAAAAAAAAAGATTGCGACCTATTGACACGCATATATGATAGGTAGGTATATTATAATTTTTATTCGGAGGGAATACAAACGAGACCCCTTGAAATGGGATCAGCCAATCTCCGCCTATATACGTAATACGTGTATTAATACAGGGTGTTCCGCATGTATATCTGGAGTTTTTGAAAATGTAAATAACTAATAGAACAAACGGTTGCCAAATTTACCACACTTGATACACCCTATAACATAATACACGACATTATGCTGTCCGAAAATGTCGTCGTTGCGCATGATGCACTCAAAACCGGTCGTCGTCGGACGGCATCGAAATTTTTTGTCCGCCTCGTCGCGCCGGACGACTTGTCGCGGTGTGGTGTGGTTTCGGACTGAATTGGTGGGGGCGAGGGAAAACAGTTAAAGGATTCCTTCCCGATGGGAGGAGAGAGACGTGGTGAAAACAGTTCGTTTTATATCGTCGCCCGTTTATAAAATAATAAAATAACCACAACCGGTTCACGCGCGGCCCGTTTATTCGGATTTTGCGAGTAAAGAATCATATTACACTGCTTGTTGTATGCAATACCTCTACTCCCAATGTTTTATAATGTTTTTTTATTGTTTTCCGTTAACATTTTTTTGGGCGCTGGTGAACTCGCCCAAATTTTAAAACTAGTAAACTTTCCCAAATCAAGATTGCGTTTACCTGATGTATCATTTCCTCTAATAATGTGCAGGGCTTCAGCATCATCATAAACTTTAATAACAATCAACGCTTGTGAATTGTTCCATTTGAATTTGAATTTATATTTTTTTAGTAGGTATTTAGTAGGTGTTATTATTATTATTTATTACTAGGTATTACCTTTATTTATATTTATTAATGCTCTAAAAGATCTTCAAACCGAAGTGTACATAAAATTTCAAAGTTACGATAAACAAAATAAAACATGTAAAAACTCTCATACTAAAAATAAAAAAAACATCAAAGGCTATATAGAACAAAAGAGAAAACCTTAATTTTTTTTTAAATCTGTTTTTGTTTTGCATATTATTTTAAATATTAAATTTAAATGTATGTTCAATTTAAAAATTTACATGATGTTTATATTATTATAAACATTAAATTTAAATTATACAATGATATATTATGTATAAACAATGTTATATAGGCTCGGGAGAGTTTACATGTACTCTTCAGATAGCACTGAAGTAAACCCGAGAGAGTTTACCATCGGGAGAATTTATAGGCCATTAAAATTGAGAGAGTTTACAATCGCCCTTTTTTTTTGGGCTGAACACAAGTATTCCTTCCGTCAGAACTTACGAACGTTTCTTATCTCATTCGTCTTTATCGTATACAGGTTTATAACCGGTACTTAAAACAAAGGCAGGTAGCTGGTATATAGGTCAATCATTCGACGTACATTCAAATTTATAACTGCCAACCATAGATATACTGTTGAATAACATCGATAAATGTGTCAGCAAACTCGGCTGCCATCCCATCGAAGCAGTATGCATAAATCGTTATCAAATTTTATGATAACACGTCGAAATACGAGTAAGGTACCCTCTGCAGTACCACGGGCCACTCTCGCATCAGATCGTTTTCATAATATTATATTTATTACCTAACCAATCTATCATATTATTTTCATGACGCCGTCGTGTGTGTACTGAGTAGTCTGTATTAATAATAGACATAATTAGGGTCTGAGTGTCGATTACAACATGTATTTAAATCTGTGTCTTAAATGTAGTTTTACCTATATTGGATGTCTGTATAATATAAATACGAATTGACAATTTCTTTCAAAGTTTACGAGTCGTTTATGTGACTTGCAAATTGCAATTACTGAGGTTTTGAATGTTATTTGTCGTTGGCACTTCAAGACGTTTTTAATTTTGTATTTAGGTTCGTTTGGCTTTTAAAAACGTTGGATCCTTTTTAGCCAGAACAAAATTACGTGTTTCATATCAAAACATATTTATCACATTCAAATCATTAGACCCGTCATATTATGTGTGGAAACTAGAAACTCATTTGCGCACATAGGTAATAATATTTTTTTATTAAACATTTTGACTCGTTTGTGCACAAATTTATAAAAAATAAAATCCCAAGGTATCTTAGGGGTACCTTATACTATATACTATATACTATAAATCTAAGGTATATAGTAATCTCAAGGTAGATCTAAGTCTAAATACATAACAAGATTGTCTGTATACTTACCATCTAGATGATAAATAAAATAACAACATATGTTGTATAAATACATTATTAGCATATATAAAAGATAAATTTGGTAATGACGTCCGCAACAATGCAGGGTGGTAACAAGTACTCGAAGAGGAAAAACATTAAATAAATAAAATAAAATACCTAATAAACTAAGTAATAATGAATTTTGGACAAATTTAGAAAATTTAAATAATTATTTTTGGAGTTCTGACAAAAGTGGTATATCTATATAGCTGTATTGTTATAAACAGTAATTGCAGTTAAAAACAGTTGTCTAGACCCGCTTGAACATAATGTATACTAAAATATGATTCGATATAAAAAGTCCCAAATTCCTAAGTCCTACAAAGGATGAAAGAAAATGTTATACGAGTTAATTATTAGCTAATAATTAAAAATGAAATACGTATTTAATGCGATGCATTCGATTTCTATGTCACTGTTTTAAATTTTTTCTTACAAATATTTTTAATTATAGGTAATCAATCAGAAATTCAAAGGTATTTCAAATGCTCTGCGTATTATCGACTATTATTATTATTATTATTTGTTATTACATTTTATCGTGTAATTAGAAATGGGCGCTAACTATTTTTTAAAAATGGTAACTATTGTTACTACGGTACAAATCATCATTTGCAGAGCACAAACGAGTCGTAAAATTGCAGTGACCAATAATGAGATATATTTTACAGGTAGGCAAATGTACACAAAGTGGCCGTAGCCCATCCCGTACACGTGGGCGATTTGTTATCTCGGTTACAAGTGTACACGACAGCAGGGGCGTTTGGGTAAAAATGTTTTTCTCGAATTTTTCGCGCGTCTTCGTGTCGTTAAATATATTACACAATAACTAATTGTCATTGTGCAACGCGGTTTCCGATATTTTTCCAAGAATATATCGACTTCCGGCCCCCCGGGCGGCTACCACTTAATATGCGCAATATTAATAATGTCGTTTTGGTGTGACGTTCGCATAACGCGCGCGCATCGTACGTGTTTTTAAGTGTTTGTATACGTAATATCGTATATTATACGCGTTTGTGTGTGTGTGCGCGCGCTCGCGGTGGGCGCGAGATCGGCAGCGGCCACACACCGCGCCAGGGGTGCCAACTCGGGGTAATTTATTGCCCCCGGGCCACCGCATTCCAACGCCGCCGCCGACGGCGCGACGTTAAAAACTGTTAAAAGACGGACGCGTCAAGCCGCCGCCACCACCGCGCCGTCTGGCTACCGGTAACGAGCGCGCACGCGAGCAATCTCGTTCTCGACCGACATCCCCCCCCCCCCCCGAATGGAAAATGAAGCATCTCGCCTGCCTATGTAGGTTTATACGATTTATGATTTATTGTTTGTTCACCGAATCACATTATGCGCATTACAATAACGTGGACGGGGCAAGGAGCGAGAGCAGTAACACTTTTCATGAAGCCAGAAATACGTTTCGTTCGACCTGCATCACGCGGCTGCGATGGATTTGTATTATATAGGCACCTAGATAATTTAACAAAAACCGAATATTTTGACAGCCAACACCACATACCACATATACTGTACGCATGTATATATTCTTTTCTATGAGATGGCGTATGAATAATCAAAAAATAATGCCCGAATCGACTGCTTGTTATTTTACTCCGCGCCGCCACTTCTATAATAATATGATATAACAGTGGTTACCGTTTCAAACAGTTGACGTCGTGGCCGTAGGCGGAATGAATTGGAGGTACCGAGTATGGGCTGTATTAAAATATTAGGTGATACTTTTATATGAACATAAGACGTACTTCTTGACAGATATCGGTTTTTGTAATCTATTTGGTGTGGCCACGCGCCGTGTTACTTTATGGAGACCAGAGCTTGCAAACGTTATACCTATATGACAAAAACGATTGAAATTCGCAAACGTGATTAAAGTGCGAAACGGCGAACAAAAATAATTAAATATCACAAAACAAAACGTAACAATTAATAAAATAATAATATATCATTAAACGCAAGACACAAAACGAAATAATTCAAAATCCATTTACTTAAAAGTTATAATATTCTTTTCGTAAAAATATTTATCCCACGTGATTTAGCAATCAGTCTTAGCGGTCAATCTAAGAATTTATTATATTCCGTATCCGGACCATTCCCCGAATTAGATATTGTTTTTGACGATAAACAATAAACGCAAAAAATAATTAACGTTTAGTTTGTAAATAACATAAAACGAAATTTTGGTTTCAAATGCACGTCCTGATATAAACTTATCTAAACCTAAAAACTTATACCTTACGGTAGACATCCTTCGTTCCGAAACAACTAATAATCCTCAACAAAATTTTTCGCATTTTTAGTTGTAAAATTTCCCCCTTCAATTATATAAAAATTGGTATGGAACTAAAATATTAAATTTTAATAAGGTAACTTGTCAAATTATTAGGTACCTGCACTTTTAAGTCAATCGAAGTCCAGTTTATAGGACATTTAATAGGATATTATAAGGATGCTTAAACGAGATAAATAATAGCGGAAAATCGTCACTTGAACACACGTGTCTATATTAATATTAATTTAAAATAAGACATGGACAGCGGATAATTTTTGGGGAATTGAATTGGAATGCTGCTGATGCAAAGCGAAAATACGTATTCTAAAACTACAAGGAATGAGAGATTTCGATAACAAAAGATCAAAAAAAAAAAAATAAATTGAAACAAAAATAAAATGACTCGAAAAGCTCGTTTTGGGCCGGAAGAGGGCATAACGACTCAACGACTCAAATATAATTTTTTCTGAACCCTCTCAAGTTTCAGTTCTTTGTTATATCGCATTAATTCTAAAAATATAAAGTTCTATGAAATACGAACCCACAAGACACAGTCGGTTTCGGTTATCCTAGGATTTTTAATAGTTATACATATATTCCATGTATGGAGTACAGTGTATATACGAGGGTTAGTAGCATATTTAAGATTTTGTCTTGGGCGGGAAATGTGTATTTATTCAGAGCTGACTAACTAGAACGAGGCTCCGCCCCACTCACCATCTCCAAGTTTTTTTAGAAATTTGATAACTTAACAATGCATTATAAAAACTTAAGTAAGCAATCATATGATAACTACTGTTACCTGCAGAGAGGTTGAAATTATTTTTTGCTAAAATATATTACCTATAACCTATAATATTTGTGGCGTTTAAAATTATAAAAAAATATTATTTTATTATACAGTTCAGTCTTGATAACTCAAATCTCTGAGGGAATAAAAATAAATTCTACTTATGTATTTTTTGAATTATTTACCTATTCAAGCACAATTTAAAAACACTTCAAGGGACAAGAAAATAATTCGAGTTTTTGAAAATCGTCTGTAGTCATTATAAATGATACATAGACATTAACATCAATATCATAAAATCCAACTTTTCTATTTTTTGGAATTTATATTCATCAATGGCTTCATTTGGCATATTTTTTATATACCGGTGACAAACCAATAATAGGAGAGCCTATTTAGTTTATTACCTATATATTATCTTTGAGGGTCGTTCGGCTATAGGGCTATTTTAACTGTAGATACCTTACGTATAATTGTTTATAATATTATGTAAAATGTATACATTTAGAATATTCCATGTTTTTATTTTTTTCAAATTTAACACTGGATATTTAATTATAAAATATTATTATTATTATTATTATTTGACATTCGTCGACAAAATATCGCAAACTCTATTTTTTTCTGCATTACAAAAAAAAGTTAACGGAAGATCTATCCACCCAAATCTCCCTCCCCACCCATAAACACCCCACTACACGCCTCGAACTAATATAATTTGTATAGTTCATCTACAGTGACGCTCTGTCGTCGCGTTAAATTTAATTTCTCGAAAGCGTTTCAGGCTGCCGCACGCGTTTAAGCGAAGTGTATACAATAGTATCATTTTGACGCATATAACTTGCGTGGACAAAAAACGGTGAAATTAACTGCACAAACGATTCGAATAATAACGTAATTATATGTAAAGAATTACAAAACTATATCTCTCGATCGTAAAAAACCAAGAACCGCGGCTTTCCCTTAATATTTTGGTCTTCCGCATATTATAGACCATCGTCGTTGAGAAAAAAAAATCTTTAATGTGCTAAAACCCGGTTTTTCAGAACGTTTAAAAAATGTAGAAAAAAAAATTGTCAGTGATCTACAGAAACAATTTTCAACATTTTAAAGCTATATAAAATCATAGTTTGAAAAAAATTGAACTCAAGATTCAATATTTGTGGAAATATCGTCAATATTTTGCCACATTGAAAGATTTTTGAATAGTAGTTGGTGTCATATTATACATTTTTAATCACAAAGAATAAGGTCTTTCGTAAACGATTTATAGTATAGGAGGTTTTATTTATTATTTATAATTAATTCTATACGATACAAATTATAGCTTAATTAGTTTTGAATTCAGTGACACCAAAAATTTAAATATCGTAATTTTGGCTTAGGTTTTTTTCGTGTCAACGCGACAATATAATAATATATAATATTATCATTGCACAAAAATATTTGATATCATATCAAAAACTGCTTATATAAGTGTCGGGAGGGAGCAAAATAATAACTTTGCTCTTTGGCAGTAAAATGACAGCAGGGAGATAGCAAGTGCCCCTTTTCCCCTACAACCATCACGCGCCACTGGCATATGTATAATATAATATTTTATAAGATTCGTATATTATTATTATTATTATGATAATGCCACGGTCGATTCCCGAGGCTCAATAAATTACTGCTTTTTCGGTGATCCGCCGATCGACAAAAACACGCAATTTGAATACAATGTGTACACCGGTGAAATATATATATATATAGTTATGACCCGTCACCTCGTCGCGGCCCAGCCCCTTCGTCGCCTACAAATATGATATTATTACTGTACATAAACTATTATAATAATCTGCGTGCTCGGTCGGCTCGCCTCTTATATATAATATTAAATTATTATTATTATCATCATTTTAATATTATTATCTCTGACCACCACGACGATTATGCGTTCGTGCGGTTTCACGACAGGCCCTCGAAAATAATAAGTATAATTATTATTACCATATACTATGATATTATGGTATAATAATTTTTATTTACCGACAAAATCGTCAAACGCGGCGGCGTTTTGTTCCCCACGCACAATGTTTCGACTTTGGCGAATGCGAATGGTCGTACAAAAAACACCAATATCTCTATACTGCATAGGAGCAATTTGGGGCAGGGGGGCTTGGATGGGCTTAGCACCTCCAAAAATATGTATTTTAATTAAGTATTAAATTTTTTATTAATAACCTATCTATCTAATCTACAAAATACAGTAAACGTTGTTTGAAAAAATTATTTTCTAAAGTTTAATAAAGAATCATTATTTGTATGTTTTTCATTGTAGATATCGAATCCATATACTGAACATAATATAGGTTTGATAATAGTATTACAAATTACCAAAAATGTTGTAAAATTGTGAATTTTATAGTGGTTATTACAAATATAATTTAATACGAGAGCAATTGTGTTGTATACTCGTATCTGTCTCCCCCGCAATCTTAGAATTTAACGAGATTCTTGAATGATAAAATCATGTTTACGTTTAGATTATGAAGATGTCAGCGGACTATTTGTTTTTTTACTGTAAATCACTTGCAACACAAGGATTTTGCCGTACAGCAGAACCAATCTTAAAATTTAATATTAAACTTAAACTATTAAGAACATTATTTATATTTGTACGTTGGCCTTTTTATATGATATTTCTAATTTTTTTCAATTTATCAATAATATAATTATGTATGAAAAATATTACAATTTAGAAATGCTTATACTCGTATATATTATATCGCAGAAAAATGTATACTCATATACATTATTCTAGTTATAGTAAAAAACCAACGTGCAAACACATATAACGTTCTTGACCTTTACAATAAATAATAATTTATCAATTTCTTTAATATTAAAAAGCAAACAGCACAAGAGTTCTGCTGAACGTAAACGTGCTGCGTTACGTGTGGGTCAGAGAGAGAGAGAGAGAGAGAGAGAGAGAGAGAGAGAGAGAGAGAGAGAGAGAGAGAGGAAACAATTAGTGCGCTGAGATGATCCTCTTAATAGATTCCAAATTTGACATATACAACAATATTAACAGTATATTAATCACGCGTGTATTTGTATAAGTTGAAATATTAAGGTGTTAAGTTGTTAATAATATAGAATTTAAATAATTTTAATTTGTTTCAAATAATTAAATAGTATTTTTTTGTTCGCACCAACTATATATTATCATGTTTTTTTTTTGTATAATATCTTGACGTCCCGTGATATTTGCATGTTCCATGATATAATAATGATCGATCTGCTTTGCCCACTTTGTTCAGGTCACAATATACACGGATTATGTAAATTTTTCTTACACTGTAGACCTCTAAAATCGGGCACTATGTGCATTATCATAGTGCTTAGTTTTGCTTGTAATATATTATCATAATTATTTAGAACAATGCGATTATGAATCCAATATAATTACATACCTATATATTATATGTATTGTATTTTCCAAATTCCGTAACATTGTTATATATTCGACCAAGGCTGTATTTAGAAATTTTGCGCACTCTGCGGTTCAATGTCCGTGGCGCTTATTTTCAATACATTTTTTTTAATATCATACTACAAATGTGGCCAAACTTTTTTTTCAAAAATTTCAAAATTCTATAAAAAGATCCTCCATAAGTTGTTAATAGTGTAATTTAATAAAAATACGATCGTTAATTCGCAATACTTTTTTATGAGCACCTAAAATTAGAATTTTTAAAAAAAATTATCAAACATATGAAAGTTAGTAAATAATTTTGTTTGAAATGTATTAAACATTTTATTTTTACATCTAAGATTTGAAAATGTAATGTTCTTTTACAAAAAAAAAAAATTGAATTTTTTGTTCATTTTAGGTGAGAAAATTTTTCCGCCCCCGGCAATTGCCCACTAGTGCCCTCCCCACCCCTCCAACATAAAACCGGCTTTACGTTCGACTATATTATATTGAATGCATTATTGTTGAGTTCCGCGATTTATTAAATTTAATTAAATATATATCATAATTTATCATTACAGATTGACGCGAGAGTTTAGATTTTATTACGCGTCCGACCGATTCTCGGGAAAGATTCCAAGAAAAACGCAAACGCGGCAAACTGTATTTTATTTCACAACGGTCGACGAGATTTCATTTTATTATTTATCGTGTCTCAGCGAGAACTTTTCAATGTCGTTACAGCAGCAAATTATACTTGTGCGCTATTAAAAATAAACACCGCGCGCATCTGATTCCCGGGCGTTTTATAAACCATTATAATGCAGTATTATAAAAGCAGGTTACGCCATTGGCTCACTGACTCAAAGTACGTACCTAATAAATCATATATAATAACAGAAAATGTAAACCACACTAATCGATAAAAAGGTCGGACACTATAGGACCGGAAAGGGAGTCTCAAATTTGCTTTATATTAGCCCACGATGTCTCCAACTCAATGATTCTAGAGTTATTCAAAGGGATAGCCTCCCCCCCCCCCAACAAATTTGTAATTATTCAAAGGTATAACTGTATAAGCACTCACGAAAAATTAAAAACAAAATTGCAGGGAATCATGGTAGTCGCTGTGGTGATGATGCACTATTGATTCGTAATATTTAAAGAATGTATATATCGATTAAGGGGAACAATTCTTTGTATCCGTCTATTTAATGTACATGGCAAAGTTCGGTACTGAGCATATACAAATTTTTTGTAACTAGATTAGTATAAGAAATTAAACACATAATACCAACCAATATTTAAGAGGATAATGTTTTTGTGCTATTTTTTTTTTAAATATATTGTCTAATGAAGGCGTTACAGAGTCAACGGTTTCTTAAAACATATTATAATAATTAATATTTTACCTTATGTATATTTCTGTAAATCCGTTAGACAATATTTTTTTAAAAAGGATTCAATAATGTCTCAAAAATATTTTCTTCTTAAAATTTGGTAACAGGTGTTTGTAACACTTTGATATTATAACCTATATGCCTCAAATGTGATTTTGTTTAGTTGAATTTTGTTATGTTTATTTGGTAAATGGACAGAATATAATTTAATAATCATACGATTTTTTTCTTAGCTTTGTAATAACTCTTCGCGTTTGTTTTATATTTATAATATAATAACAAATCAACTAAATCAAAAAATGCAATAATGACTTCAGTTTCAAGAAAATTTTACTCAAAATGAACTGCAACTGATTATTGTTTTTAAAATAGTCTTATAATATTATATATTCTAAAGTTCTTGTATCATAAACTTAATTTTTAAAACGGAAGTATTTAAGAAATTTACTTATCTCAACCAAACAACGCTTGTATAAAATGTTGTCAATTCTTACCAATGATTTAATCATTTTTTGCCATGCACGGATCCAGGGGCTAATGCATGCCTTTTAAAAATATTATATATTGTGTACATTTATTTTTATAATACATCATACGTCTTAAATTCCGTACCCGCATTTTAAGTATAATTAAAATTGTCAATCTAATAGTATAAATATTTTTTTTAAAATCTTATTTTTAATCTATTAAAACTATAGCTGTATTTTTTCTAAAAAAAATGTAGCCCACCCATTTTATATTTCTAAAATCACGTGTTTACTGCAGCCGTTTATTTTATAAAGGTAAACAAAAAGACAACAGCAATAAAAGATGTAGATATTTCTCGTTCATTTGTTCGAGACCCCCACCAACTAAATCTGGCACTATATTATATGCGAGTAGTCTCTTGAAGAAAGCAAGCCAGTTGCGATTTGGGACGAATAATGATGACGTGTCTGTAATATGCCACCTCGGCCTACGGAGAACCTGCAGCAAATCGTCGAAAGTCCATTTCAAAAAGCTGCGCCGGATAATATTATAATATTATCATAAAATATAGTGGTCGGGTTATTTTTATTTTCGCCTAGGGGTTGACGGTAGTATAAAAGACCGACACGGGTAGACGGATTTATAATATTATTGTCGGAGGGCGCAGGGGCGGCGTATAATATTATAATGTCACGCCGTACAAGCGTATATTATTGCGTATAAGAGATTTCGAATTATATTAGAAACACTTTGGTCCAATAACGCCGTGTCGTCCAGAACATTTGTTTCGGTCGGTTAATTTAGCGTTTTCGGGTGTAAGTGCGGTGGCGCGGCGGCGTGCGAAGGCGTATTTTTTTAGGCAACGTACCAAAACGCACGTCCGTCCGCTCTCGCGGGAGCGATAAATCATGGGCGCGCCCGCCCGTGGCGTTCGTCTATCGCCCCGCTAATTATATCGATGTCGCCAAGAACTCCCGATGAATATAGTTCACTAATTCGGAAGGCTTTTCACAGGCCATCTAGCGCGTCATACCGCCGCCGCACTACGAGTGTATAACATTTATACTTTGTGTGTGTGGGATGTATACACACTGCACGATTTACGTGTTGGCAAAAAGAAAAACGACCTGCACGACGAAACCGATCATTTAACTTCATTTCATTCGTGCAGACAGACACATCTCTCTCTTTATATATATATATATATATATACAAATACACGAAATCGTATTTTTTAATAGTCGAGTTATTAAAACACGAGAAGTGTCTCGCGTGATACCTATACGTCAAGCGGAACTGTAACGTCGTTTAAGGGTAATGCTCAAATTGTTAATGTTTAACAGCTTAGTTTTGTATAGTTGTCTAACAATTAAAATAATAATATTATTATTTAATTTCTTTATAAAACTGCCTTATAGCGTAACGAGCATGTGAACTTATCATAATAATATATACTAAGACACGATGACGTGCTTTAAAAACAAGAGAACATGTTTCAATAATTTCAGTAATTTTTATTTGTAACTTTTCTATGATTATAACTTTTCTCATTTTTTTAATTTCGTATAAACATTTTTTTCTAGATTTTATTTTTATTAAATTATAGTAATACCTAACATTAATACACTGTATAATAGGCAATTTAAAAATAATAGCAACAAGTTTAAAATATTTCAACGGAGTCGGGTAACGTGTTATATATAGGTAATAATTCAGTGAATGTTGAATTATAGTTTTAAATTTTAAATCGTGGTCATGGAGCTTTAGTAAATACAATTAAAATAATATGCACTATTTGATATATTTATTATTATTCACAATTATTGCAGTGTATTGACTTACGTATATTATTAGTCATTCGAATTTCGGGGTTCTCGTTAGTGTGCTTGATATTGTTGGCCTAGAACTATCAAGTTTTTGACATTGTGTAGGTATTTCTTACACAGTATATTATCATTTTATCATTAGTGCGTGTATACACATGATGACTATAACATGTGCAGTAAATATTATTTCCTATTATATATTTAGTACCCGTGTCTATGGTTTGTAAATTGTAACGGCATGTCACACATCCGCGCGTGATCCGTTACATTACCCCCGTACAGCATAAAATTAAATCTTTAAATTATTAATTACAATTAAATAACTCAACTATAATTTTTCCTAATTTCTCTCATATAACAACAAACCTTATTACACCTCGAGTCTCATTCAGAATCTACATTAATTGTACTTTTCGAGATGACAACGATTGTACGATTGTTTGCTGAACCACCGTTCGTGATGTACGAGTGCGAAATTCAGACGCGGATGGGTGTGCGCTCAAAAACGGTTCGTCGTGCACACACACACACACACACCGGAAACGCTCAGGGCCCATCCGCGCCTAGCTATATTATTGTATATTATATAGTATAATATGTATAGAGTGGCGTGCGTGATGCGGTTCGAGTCTAGGACCGGCGACGAAGATTGCGGCGGATTCGATGACCATCATAATAGTGCGTATAATATGCCCAACGTCATACACAGAGACGATATAATTAAGATTTAACAGCGCCGATAACGCGCCGATTAACAGAGCCGATAAAAAGTCGTGTTCACTAAATTTCTTCACTATATAAAATATCGTTATTAATATTATCTACAACACGCGTTTAATAATAATAACATTCTGCGGGTAATAATAATATATTTATTTCTCGCGCGTTTGTCGGCGGCCGGCGGTCGGACATCGCATGTGTGCGCGGTGTGTGTGCTCGCGCGCGCCCAGATTCGTTTTACATTTATTACGCGCGCACGCCCGCCCGCTCGTCTGCGTGCAGCAGCGTGAAGATTTGAAAAGGAAAAGACCCGACCGGGACGGCCGCAGGAGACGAAAAAAACACTCGCATTATAATATTATTATTATTATTATTATTATTACCGGCTATCGTATGTGTGTATGATGAGTGTTGCAGGAAGATATTATTATTATTCACGATAGAGGAGGACGGGGAGTGACGCGGGAAAACACCTTCGGTTGTACTGTGGTGTATAATCTATGTACGTTTATCTGTGTGTGTGTGTGTGTGTGTATGTACGCGGGTTGTATAATATTATTATAGGTAGCTATTATTGTGTGCAACGTCGCTATTAATAACCAATCAATGGTGTGCGGCACCTCGCCCTGTAATTTAAAGAGACGCCGCCGCCTTCTTCTCATCCGCCACGATTATTATTACTATTATTATTATTATTATTATTATTATTACCTATTATTGTTATTGCTCCGCGCCGTCGCCGTGAAAACCGCGAAGGCTCTGTGTAATATCACACATCGCACACCTACCTACAATAACAATATTAAAACGATAACAATTATATCACCCGTCGTATTCTTAACACCATTGATTACATAATCAATGGTAATACTTTCGACGTGTCGTCGCGGGGGCGGTTGTGGCGAGGTATACGCGTCGGAGGAAATCGGTGGGGGGATTTGCATAGCCACGACTAAAAATCTTTCGAGCCCCTCCCCCTTAAAATCGAATGAAAAATAATGATTGTAATACCTATACTTTTTTTATAAAATATATATTATTCAAAATATCCATAAAAAAAAAGTATAGGTTCTGTATAGAATATATTTATTTAGTAATAGGAGCAAATATTTTGACTGGAAAAAGACAATTCCTCGGCGATAAAATATCAGAGCTTGCATTTGAAAAAAAACTTAAGTAAAACGTTATACAAATTTTGTGTTAATTGTTTATCGTTTTATCGTTGAAAATAATATTTAATATAGGGAATGACCTGGATACGAAATATAACAAATTCTTGGATCGATTGCTAAGATAAAATTAAATTGGATGGAATAAATATTTCTACTTAACCAATATTATAACTTTTAAGTAAATGGACTTTAAATTATTATTTGTTTATTGGTATTCTAAAATTACCTTTACAAATGTCAATTGTTGTCTGTCATATATAACGTTATTATACCGTTTGCAAGCCCTGGGTATAATATCAACCATACATAGATAATATCTACCTGCTGTCGTAGATTTATTATTATTTATTCCAATATAGTCGAGCGATGTAATAAATTGCCGTCTTCCAAATTCGATCTGAAATTTCCAATGCTGCTGCAGTATTCTGTATAATATATCTCCCTTCCAAGTTGTATACGCCGTCGGAGGCCTTATAACAGGAGTAACCCTTATAACTCAGAAATCGTTGGACGGACCGCCTTAAAGTATATTATGGTTCCGGAATATCTATTAGGACTTTTAATTTTTCAATTCACTGTTATATTTTTCTTTTCTCTCACACGCAACCCGCCCGTCGCGGTACATATAATATAGGTACTAATATAACCCTGCACAACACGACAGCGATTATTTATTAATCTCGTGTCCCAGCCTTCGACCGTGTGGTTTTATTAATTCAATTTCCGTCCTATATATTATTATAATAATATATTTTATCCTCGACTGTTTTCGTTTTGAGGCGCTCGCGGGGTAACGCGTTTGCCGATTTCCCGCCTCCCGCCAAACACTATATATATATTATAATATTATTATCGTATAAATTTTCGACGGTTTTCCGCTCTCCGCACGTCACTCGAATAATATACATATATGCTTCTACACCCACCAAGACGGTTGGCCGATCGACCGATTTTATCGTATTTTTTTTTTATATACGCGCTGGGTCACTGATTATGTCTTGATTCTTCCACCGATTTCTGTCAGCGACCGATATCTTGCGCTCAAGCTCTCGCTGACAGTGCATAGGTATATACGAATTTAAATACGTTTATAAAAATGTAGTAGGTAAAGCGATTCCACGGCACGTATGGAGAAATATAGAAGAATTTGAAACTGTTTCGTATGCCGATATGCGACATGTCAGTTGTATTAGATTTGAAAGTTCATCAACTTAAAGCTTAATCGGCGACCAAACAGATTTTGTTGGGTGATTTCTGACGAATGATGTACCGGTAAACTGTACATATACAAATCGTAGTCGTACCATATTGAGCATCAAATCTTTTTGCACCGGAAAAACGCCTGAAAGTCGCCCCATCGTTATTATAATACAACGGTTTAACAAACCAAGACAGCCGTCGTGACAGGATGACGCGCTCAATCATTAGATCGGAGTTGCGTCTACCAAGTCTACGTACAATGACTCCGACGTTTTTTAGCATATATATATAAATATAAGTTAAATTTACGTGGTTCATATATATTATAGATATTAGATTCGAAGTTTGCCGACACGACTATAATATTTTTTTAATTTAATCTTAAAAAAAAATAATAACCAACAACAACATTATATTATCAGGACGGAAATAGAATACATATTTTTCGTAGGTATGATATTTACGGTTGATTTTTTCCCATTTAACGATACAACATAAATAAAATAATAACCGACTCCGTATAATATATCCTGCCGTCGTCGCGGACCATTTATTTCAAAGCGCTCGCCTTAGAGTTCTCGTTTGTGCACTGTTGTAATATTATACTTTTTATTGCTATCCGTGTGGTTTATACATATAATAAGAGTAGTTAACTAATCTTTGCTCGAAGACGGCAAAGTAACAAATTTACTTGAATGTGTGTGTGTGTGTGTATGTGTGTGTATGTTTTTTATGTTTTTTTTTCAAATTCAAAGAAATATTTATTTTGGGAAAACAGTATAATATTATATTGTATGTGTATGAGTTGAGATGAAAAAATATCACGTTCAAAAACAAATTTTCAAAGAGCTGTGTACCTGTGTTGATGAATTTGATTCACCACGATTGCGTTATCAAAATCAAATATATATGTGTTCATACTACTATGAGTATCAAATAATTATAAATTTGCAGTATAATTTATAGATAACTAAAATCTAAATCCATGACACGTGAGAATAAATTCGGACTAGTGTCACCATACGCCATAAAGCACGATATAAATATTAAATTACCTACGAAATTAAATATAATTACAAACAGGTGTATAAGACGTAAATGAAAGAAATTAAAAGTTTTACTACAAAAATAATTTATTGCAATGATAAGAAATTTGGCATATCATTAGTGAAACGGATAAAAAATAACATTTGCGGTAGGCAATAAGGAGACACTGATCATAAGTGACAATAATAATTATTGATGTAAATTATGAAAACCTAAAATAATATTCTACTTGTACAACTTTACTATAGAGCTAAAACTTATATGCATCCATGTGTTTTTTTTTTGCAGCTTCCTTTTACAAATTTGATTAATAATGTCTTCGCAAATCGCCTCGTAATGAAACTATTGCAGTTTTACATATTTTAACTTAAAACACAAACAATACATGTTTTGTGTTATATTTAAAGTAAAGTAATGTATAGGCACGTTGTGTTACGCTGATTATTTCATATGAAATAAATGATCTTGTCATTGACGAAAAACGGAAAATGGATTAAAAATGCTATTGATTTATTTGAAAATATGATTAACAAAGATTATTCAAAAAAAGTAACATCGGCTTTCTCACTCAATCTGGTTTAATGGTTAAAATATGCTTTAGTTTCACTTTATGATAGTTTGGATAACACTGTTATTAGTAATAATTTCATTATTGTATATTTTATCATATTTTTATTGCGTAATTTAATATTACTTTTTTTTATGTTCTTAACCCTACTTATAACTAATAACTCTGTCATACACAAAAAATGTTTTGATTTTTAATTTCATATTCCGAAGCAGAATATTTTTCGAAATATTTTAGAATATATGCATATGATATTGAATTTCAGACGATTAGTTGATTAGTTATAATTACCTATTTAAACTTTAGATGAGTGGAGTACAGTAGTAGATATAACAGTAATGCACCGCAAAATGTCGGTCCACTACTCCGTTAAACTAAACATTAAATATTTGTTGAATTACTTAAAATTCGATTTTTAAGTATTGAATTATTCCGAAAAATATTCTGTTTTGGAGTATAAAATTGAAATTGAATGTTTTCTATAGGGCTGCCAACAAGTCAGTATTTAAATGGATCGCCTTGCATGTCGATCATCACATATAAAATATGTGAACAGAAGTTAACCTAAACAAAAACGATATTAAATGGTCTGCAGCATAGGCAGCAGCAATACATTTTTCTGTTCAGGTTTCTGTACGCATTTAATATTATTAGGACCACATCGAGAAAGAAATTGCCTAAAGGACATCAATATATTATATAAATAATTATGTAATACAAAACATCATTGACGTACAGGTGGATTATTAAATTTAAAACGGTGACGTAATAATAGTAGACGACGATGATGATAATAATAATAATAGGTTAACGGAATACGACGACGTGATAGTTGAAGCGAATCCAACGTTTTTCCCGCAATTATAAAAGCGTTGAGTGAATTGTGTGAAATCGTCGGTTCGCAAATGCAGATAATATTAACACCTCGATAACATATAATGCGGTGACTGTGGTGTAACACGTCCGCACCGGATCGTCTTATAAATTTTATAACGCAATTTAATAACATCGCACCTGACGAAAACATTTACGAAAGTATCAATGATATAATGCGTCGTCGTATAGATCAAGAAGTCATTACAAAACAGCAAATTTTTGAAATAATTTAAAAATATTTTTAATCGATTTTTTTTAAATTTTTGATGAGCGGAAAGAAGTACCTCTATAAACCCCATTCATTACTCCGCCCGCTGATTTAAAATTTAAATACTTATAAGTTATAACTACCAATTAACTACTAATAAACTTATACCTACTACCTACTTAATTAACTGTACTAAAAAATGTATTATAACTACAACTATTTGCTCGAAATATAGTTTTTATATACACAATGATTCATCAAAAAATCAGACTTCGGAATATGAAATCAAAAAAGATTAATGCAATTCAAAAACGTAAAACGCTTAAAAAAACTATAAAAATTAAAATTTGTATAAAATAAAATTATTTTTTCAAAATGTAATTTTGAAATCAAAGTCTGAAACACAATGTTTCCAAAAACGTATATAATTAGAAAAATAGCATTTATTTTTAAGAAAATCAATTTGCACCTGTATAACTAATATAATATTATACAGTTTCATATGAATTGTACTGTTATACAACACAAATAATAATCAAAAGTGGCGAATAGTTATCAGCGGGGCTTGCAAACGTTATAGTAACATCATGATTATAACATTATAAGTGACAAAAAATGATTGAAATTTGTAAATGGAAAACGGTAAACAAAAATAATTAAATATCACAAAATAAAACATAACGATTAACAAAACGTAATTTATAGAATATCACAAAATAACGCAAAAGGCAATAATTTAAAATCCATTTACTTAAAAGTTATGATATTGGTTTCGTAGAAATATTAATTATTCCACGCGGTTTGTATCTTATCAATCAATCAATCAAAGAATTTATTATGTTCCCCGAATTAGATATTATTTTTAACGATAAACGCAAAAATTGTATAACGTAAAACAAAATTTTGATTTCAAATGCAAGGTAATCAGTGGTAATGCGGTATTGAAAGACTTGACTGTATTTCATTTGGATTGTGACCAGACCGTCTTTCGTACTATACTATTATTATTAATAGTCGTAGACTTGTAGCGCGCAGTCCGGCAGCTATTTCACGCGCTCTCGCCCGTCCGCGCGCTTAATTCCTCACTGTTGTAATAGTAATAATAGATAATAACATAAACCGTTTAAATGAAATATGTTGCGCGAAATGTGTCCGAGCCGCCAAAGACGGTCTGTCGATGTTTAGTAATAATAATGTAGGTAGATACCTACTGTTATTATGATAAATAATAATTGTTCGAAAACGTTTCGGCGGCGATCTTTGCATATTAATAATATACCTACATGATAATAATATTACAATATTATAATGTGTATATGTAGTAAGTAGCCGATTTATAAATAATATTACACATGCACTCACACACACACACACACACACACACACACACACACACGTATACACCTATAGGGTTGAGCGATGATGAATTATTATTATTATCGTATATCATTATTCCGGGTCTGGGCTTACGAATTTTTTTTTTAATTTTTTATTTCTCACATCCGAAATTTATTACACGCGCTCCGACATAAACGTTATAATATCCTACAGTCGATCGGCCCGCTTTATTATAATATTATTACGATATATATATATATATATATATATTACGGGCGTAATGAGTCTCCCGAACCCGTTTAATTATCGATTTCGGCATTATAATAACGTTATATTATTACGGCGGTGTACACCTTTATAATAATAATAATAATAATAATAATATATAATATTATTATAGTGACAGCCCGTTTGGGCGACGTGATGATGAACACCCGCCGCCGTTGTCCCGACTACCGCGACTCGATAGACACCGCGAGCTTCTGTTATACGTTTTTCAAACCCAATCGACTGAAATCTTACGGCTAATAATAATAATAACATACGGATTCGGGACGTGCCTACGTATTTATTATTAAACACGCCGCGATCGTAATAATATACCAGTCGGAATATTATTATAATAATACGCGTGTGTGTGTCGTGTATATATTTTAAAATAATGTCTAAAGGTGTATGCCCATATTACCGTTGCCTATGACTACCACCGATACATTATTATAATATACATCTGTGTTTATAATATCATTATTGGCTCGTCGCCGTTTTGATGGTTTCGTTGTGAGTATATTCAAACACGCCGCATATTATGACCAGTCGTCGCCCAGTCCTGGGTCATAGGCAGGGCCGGATTTAAGCGTAGGCTATATAGGCTGTAGCCTATGGGCCCGCACCACAACAGGGCCCTCACCACACCATCATCAACTAATAAAAAAAAAAAAGCTCCGTCTAAAAATTTTTCATTCTTTTACAGTTTTCTAAAATTGGTGTTGTGTAATAAAATATACTATATAGTAATATAGTATATAGTATTATAGT
>JACXSJ010002201.1:38066-53221 GCA_014851325.1 Pentalonia nigronervosa | reverse complement strand
AACACTTATTTGACCGTAAAGGATTGCACTTACGGCCGATTAAAATGAGAGTTGTATGTAAATTTGGGAATTAATTTCCTTAAGATTTTGAACTAAGTTAGAGTAAAATCGGTTGCGAATTGCATCGAATAGCGTACGCATGGCGCGGAACAGATTACACCGATGTGTATTGCTACGCTGACCGCGGTGAACTGATTTTAAGGACCTAAAAATCCATTCTTTAGTTATCATACATTATAGTCTAATAAAAACCAAAAATAGTCAACAATTTCGAGTAATTACAAATATACAACAACAAGAACTGAAATATATTGAAAATGTCATTATTTTTTGAAAGTGCATAGATGAACAAAATATATAGACTGTAGACTTTAAGCACACCGAGTACATTTTTAATGTAATTTATTATAATTAATACAATCATAAATTATAATCAATGGTATTGTATAAATGTATACTCGTTGGCTCATGGACGACAGACCGCAGGGCCTAGAGGTCAAATGGCCAAATGGGAGACAATTGAAGCGCTCGGCCGAACAACGGGACAAGCGCCACTGAGCGCATTTTACAAAATAGACGCGTTTAAAATATTACGGACCATTTCTTAAAACTTAACTTAATATTGCCTTTTAATCTATTTCTTTGTAATTTCAATGCGATAGTGAACATATACAATAAATTATACCCGTGCCCCGTTATCCCACCGATAAACGCAATAATGCCGAGACTGGCGCTTGTCCCGTTGTTCGGCCGAGCGCTTCAATTGTCTCATAATCAAGTCCGACAGAGTGATTTTTCGTTATTTTTAGGCCCTTTCTCGCTGGCCAACAAGTCCACGTCACTACTGACATGATGCATATGTAAATATATGCATCGTCGCGTTGCATTACTATAACATAGGTACATACTACCATATGGATGTTGACTATTTAGTGGGCAAAAAGAAATGAAAAATGTTTATAAAAAAAGTATTTGAGTAAATAAACAAGATATCGTCGAAAAGAAAAACTTATTTAAAATAATTTTCGAATACTTGAAAAAAATTTTTATTCTCAATACTGTTTTTTTTTTTTTTTTTTTTCTATTATTTTTATGGATGTTAAAAAAAAAATAACATCGACTACAGAGGTCATTATAGTCATAAACGTTTTGCAATTACAGTGGTTAAAAACAAAGACGGGCCATATAATTAGATTACATTTTTTTTTTTATGCCAATATTAAGTACCGACTTTAAGTTTCGTTATTTTTTTGTCTAATGATATTCTATAAGATTGCGTTTGGCGTTGTGTGTCGCTTAACGATACATAGTGTTATAAATCGTTGCGTTCTATTTTGTGGTATTCACAATGAATTTCGTTCACCGTTTTCCGTTTCAAATTAACGTTTACGAATTTCAATGTTTTTTTTCTGTCAGACACGACGTTATAATCGTAACGCTACCGTAACGTTTGCGCGAGCCCCGATTTGAATAGAGTATTCAACGCTCAAAAAAAAAAAATAAAAACCCATTTGAATACCAATATTCGAATATTCGTACTCAAACACTTTACACCGCTGTTTAGTAGGCACATTTAAGCAACGATTATTACCTTACTAGGGCACGTGATTTGTGAAATAAGTCATAGGAGTCATAGGACAACGGGACGCGGACGGGCAGTAAGAGTACGTCGTACACGGTACATTAACATCGCCGTCGTAAATCGTAACAATCGTTACAACAATAATAATAGTAATAACCGCACCACGATAAGCGCGTCAAGGGTTGTTATCACAATAATAACGCGGGTGATATCGCTATTATCGCGTTAACAGAAGAAACGGGCGCGTAATAAACAACAACAATAATAATAATAATAATAATGATTATTATTATTGTAACGCCGTCTCGTAAGACGTGAGTACTCGCGAGTTGTTGTTGGCTCTGCTGAGGCGGCGGCGGCGGCGGCGGCGGCGGTATGTGTCACCCATCTCTCAGACGTGTAACAAACGTTGGTCGCTTCCCCACCCGTCTTCCGCCGACACCAGCATCGCCACTTCCGTTATTCAACCGCAACGTGAGTCATTCCAGAAATAAACATCCAACCGCTCGCACCGCAGACGCCGTACCTACACCTGCACGCACTCACGCGCGCACACACGCATACGTAGGTACGACCGGAGTAGTACCCACACGCCTCAGAATAACAACTGCAACGCGTTCGCGACGAACGGTTCGGTTCGCCCTAGATAGTCTCGTTTGTCGTCCGTCCGTCTTCACCGCGTTGGCACCGTTCGGCCGAATATTCGATAAATCGTCGACGGCCGTCGTCTGGGCGAAGGGCCCTTGGATTGCGGCCGCGGTGTCGTCGGACCGGAATTCGAATGTCGCGGACGGGCCCGTCGCGGTGAGTACCCAACCCATCACGCTCGGTGCGTCGAATGGGTCGCCGGAACGTGTACGGAACAGAACTCCACAGCGGTCGCAGTGACCGACAGACACCGAGCTATGTCTATAATCATAAACCTTCCGTATGATGCAAGACGTACGTATTGACATGTCGATTACTCCCTTACGGGCAGTGCTCGTTTGTGTTCGCAAACAAAATATTGTGATTTGTGTTCGATCGCCTTTTTCACAGAATGACACAAAGGACTCGGCTGACTATCATTATGAAGCGACCGAAACGGTGAGGAACATTTTGAAGAGGCAGCTGCTCACGACCGATTTGTTCCAGCAGACGTTTTTGACCACCATTTTCAACGCGTTGGACAATCATACAGTCAACAATAACAGTACGTTGCACTTGATTTCGTTATTAATTCATTACTGAGACGTGTAAATGTATATGCGTTTTGATTTTTCATTATTCTCAGGCGTTATCAACACGTGGTTGGACACGCTGCTGGATTTCATTGAGTTCTTACCTGTTGACTGTTTACAAAGAGAGGTAACACATTTATTACTTTCAAATTTTCTTAATGAATTTTTCTTCTAATATCATCAATGTTGTCAGATTTTACCATTTGCTATTGAAAGGAGTGATCTGTCCAAGCCCGAATCATTACGTTTGATTAGTTGCAGGATTTTTGGATCTCTCGCCCCCAAACTAAATGCATATATGTAAGAAATTTAATTTTTGCCTTCGATACAGCTTTATACTCATTAATTTATTTTGTAATTTTAGTGTTAAACGTGAAATATGGCCATGTATTTTATCACTTTGCCAAGACGAAAGTGTTCTTGTAAGAAAAACTGTTTGCCAAGAGCTAAGTAAAGTGAGTGCGTTTCTTAAAGACAATACAGACAATTCAAAAGACTGTATTTTGCTGCCAGCAATTGTGGATTTAGCTAATAATGCTGATTATGGTGTCAAAGTTGCTCTGCTCGATGTCATTGTAGACATAATACCATGCTTTCCCAGGGAAATAATTGTCACTGTTGTGGTGCCAATGGTTAAAAAACTAATTGACACAGATTTTAATAAAAGTAATTTCCTAGTAGTGGCTGTTGCCAAGAATTTTGGTGTCATTTGTAAATCGCTTAGAGGTAAGTGATTTGTTTTTATTGTTATTTATTTCTTAAATGTTTGTAAGCAAAGTTCTAAATTTTTCAAAATACATTTATAATTTAGATCAGCGTTTCTCAACCTTTTTAATGTTATGACCCCCAAAATAAGTAAAAAAAAAAATAAAGTCAGTCACCTTATGATCCTCCCCTCCCTCCTTATAATAATTTAAACTAATTTAAACTTTTATCTGTTTTTATAGTTACAAAATATTTTATATCATCGACCATTAACGAAACAAATAACTAGTATACGAGAACATTTTGAGTGCATATTTATTAATTGATCGAAAACCACAAAATAATTTATTCTCATGTGTTTCCAATGTCGAACCACGACTTTATAAACTTTTGAATATAAAATGATCACAAATATCACATTAAATTATACTTTTTATTTATTTATTATTCTTCATAGTTTATACTAGTGGTTCCCAAACTTCTTTTCCACAGTGCCTTTTTTGGGCCCAATTTAGCTACGGTCCCTGCTGTGAATAACATGAAAGACAGAAAAAACCTAACCTAACTAATTTTATTAATTTTATTAAACCTAATATAATCTAAACATTCTAAACTACACAGCTAACTTAATTATAAATTAATGCATTTTTAAACTTAATAAATAAGTAAATAAATAAATAAAAATTATTATTATTATGATTATAATTATTAACAAAAATATTACAAATGAAAAATATTCACAATTTAATTTTAATTAATGTGATGTATGTAGATGCTTATTGTGGCACAGTTTTGCAATGTTAGGTTTTATTTTTAATAATTGGAGTCGGAAGTCAGGTTCAGCGTTGAGATGGTTACGGTATTTGTTTTTTGTTGCAGTGTATGGCAAAAATCCTGACTTGCATAAGTAAGTAGTGGCAAAGAGTAGAAATAGTTTTTTTGCTTTCTCGTTTAAACCTTCATAACTTTGTCTTTCAAACTTAACCAAAATTTGGCATATGAATTGCTGTTGAAGGAAGATTTTAATGTTAAGTCAAAAGTTAAATCGATCAAGTTTTCATAATCACTTAAAGATAAGCTTGAAGATTTCGCAAAATTGAAAATGGATTCAGTACCCATTCATGGTCTTTCAACAATCCTTCCTGATCTATAGGGAAATATTTTATCTGTTTGAGGTGTTCAATAATCTCATTGACAATATTAGTAGAAGTCTGCTCATCATTTTCTTCCAAAAAGACTTGTATTATTAGAAAACACTTAAATTTGTCATTAGTAGCATACTCTGTCCAATAATCAATTTTCCTTTTAAATGCATTTACTTTGTTGCTGGCATCAAAAATTATCATAGTCCTTATACATTTATGAATTCACTTATAGGGTTAAAATAAAATGTCCAAATATATAATAAAAAATATTACATTATTTGTTATAAAGTTTTTTATGAAAGCAATAAGGAAAAAAATTCTATACATTTTAAACTATTTGTTATGAACAGTAGACCGATGTACCCTTAGAAAATGCTCGTGGTGCCCCTATGAGTACCACTGTGCAAAGTTTGAAAATTGCTAATTTATACCATAAACTTTTTCAGTTTTCTAATTATGGTTATGTATTAGTTTTTTATTTTTAATATGAATAAAATGTTGTTTTTCTACATCAGTGTTTAATTATTTCTGTTGGATATGACCCCTCATCTAGGGGTTCACCTCTCAAGTTGAGAAACGCTGATTTAGATTATTTACAAACAAAATACAAAACTTTCATTAAAAATTAAGGCTGTATACTCCTATGTTTTATAATTATTGTTTGATTTATTATCATAAGACATTTTCATAATTTATCAAAAATAATAATTTTTGTATATGTCCATGGTAATGTCATGAGGTTATGATAACTTAAAAATGTACATTTAAGAGAACGCCACATCCACAAATTGTATTATCTTCGTCATATAAACATACAACATAATATTTTACGTTCACAATAATCCATTTCACTCTTGCTTTTTTTTTAATTAAAGTGAATTGACTTATGATAAAATTTAAAAGTTAAATTATTATTTACAGAACCACAGAGACTTTTATAGATATTTTAATTTTTGAAACAAGTTATGAGCATTTTAAAACTGTAAAATTGTACAATTTGGTGTGCTGTATTTGTTAAGACGGAGACAAAACATGCGGGTATGGTGTCCTTTTAACTTAAAAACCTAGCCTAACAGTTTTTAAAGTCTTAACAGTCTAAATTTTCTTCTTAATATTGATCCAAAAATGAAAACAGAAATGAAAATGGAAACATTGATTAAAATTTGTACTGAGGAAACCCATAAGCCACACACCTCATTATTATTTCTATATTTTATTGATTTTGATAAAAAAAAAGACTTCCCAAAAACAGATTCTATGATAGAAATATTTTATTTGAAATAAAATTGGTCATATAATAATTAATTAATAACATACAAGATTTTTTCATACCTGCTTAAAGGTATTAAATATTAATAACTTTGTTTACAAATATTTTAAAAATGTTTGGAAGTTTGTAATACTGAAAATTGTAATAATTATTTTGTTATTTATAGATTATTTAAGTTTTGACGATGTGTCTTGGTTTGTCAATAAATATACAGATTTATTAAAAATTGATTGCAAAACTGACTTAATATATAATAATGTAAGTATAAATTAGTTTTAACTGCATTTAAATAAATTATTTATACTAATTATAAAATAATATTTTGTTGTATTGCTTTAAATCAGTATTATTTATATCTGTCATTCCTGAAGGTAATTTAATATTTTAATCTCATTAACTGACATTAGGGTCATTTTTATTTTAACTACAACACATTTTAAAATTTTCTTTAATATACATTTAAGTGCCTATTTAACACTTAAAAAATATCAACAAAATAAAAATATATATTTATAACACCTTACCTTACATATTTTTTTTTTTTTTGACTTATAATTATTTCTTTTGTTTATTATATAAATAAAATAAATACTTCATATCATAATATAATCATACAGTACTAAATAATATTTATTTAGATACTAAAAAATTATCATGTAATTTTAATATGATCAAGTAAGTCTATCAATCCATTTGCTATATGAATAACATCTAATCTTCATATTGTGTTTTAGGTTAATATTATACTGAGTAATAAACTATCTAAAAATTATAATTCATACTTATTAGGCTATTTAATTTAAGCCCAATTATAAAATATTTATAAATACTAAAAATTATTTCAAATTTAAGTAAACAATAATATTTATGTTAATCACTGATATACTTATTTACAACAGGATTCTACTATTTGTGATAAACCATATTTGACTATTCAAAAAATCTGTGCTAACAGTCTAACAGATATTGTACTTTTAAGTTCGTCAGACAAGGGAAGCACAACTTTGTTAATTTATCTTATCAATCATTTGGTTGATTTGGTTTCTGAAAATTATGTGGAGATAAGAATAGCTTTGGTTGATATTATTAAAGAAGTAAGTAGTTTAGTAAATAATCCATTTCTAAACATTGAAATTACATGACATTTATTTTTTTTAGGTTTTGGTATCTTTAAATGATAAAGTTGTATTAATTTCTTCGGTGTTAATGAAAATGTTGTCTGAGAGAGATATTAAAGTTTTAAAAGTAATGATTCCTAATTTAAGCTTTATGATTACAAAAATGGTAAATACAAATGTAAATTAAATTTATTACATTCAAACTAATTTTATTATTATTTTAAAGAAATATCAAGAACAAGTTTTAAAATCACTGATGCTCTTAGAAGAATTTTTGTTTGTCCAATACAACTGGAGATTGTACGCAGAGTTTTTGCACCAGATAATGGTTTTGCCTACATGTTACACATCTGATCAGGTATTCTGTGTTGGAAAAGTAATGATGGATAGATTGGAATGTGTTGTAAGTAATATATTTATTATTTTATCTAAGTATTTTCTGTAATTCATCTTTTTTTTTTTTTTACAGAGACAAAAACCAATTAAAGAAGCTGTTTGCACATTGCTATTGACAATTTTACGTTATAATTTAGATGCTAATCAAAGAACACTACTCCGTGAACATCTCATTGATCGTAATTATCTTTATACAATATTTAAAATTTATTTTTAGTTAGTATGTTAAGATATAATTAATTTTTATTTTTTATATTAAAAATATTGAATATTTGACCAAAACGAAAGTCGTATACTCGTTATTGTTTAATTTTGTCAAAAAAAAACTAAAATACTTTAAAATTCAAAATGTTATTGTTAAGAATTAATTTCAATAGATATTTTGTCATATATATTAGGTATTTTTAAAAATTAAAAATATGCAAAAGGAGGAGCTACCCATGAGTTTGTTGTTTTCGTTTTTCAAACATACAACACAACGTTTTTTTGTTCACTAGTTTCAATTGTGTACTGTTAGTTTTAATATTAGAGTGAATTAACCTATTATCTATTAACTTAAATGTAAGAATACTGTACTTAAATACTGCTTTTTTTCGGTATAATAATTTCCAAGCAAGATAAGGAGAGAGTATGTGAAATATCACAAATTAAAAATGCCCATCTTGCTTGAAAATTAGAATACTGAAAAAATGCTAACATTTTCTTAACCTTAAGTTTAATAATTACGTCTTATATCAAAACTAGCAGTACACAATTGAAGTTGGTGAACAAGACAGAGATAACAAATGCATAGGTAGCATCCTCTTAACTGCTAATAACTTAAATGTCATTATTTTTTTTTCAGGCACAGTTCGAAATCCAAATTTTTACAAAAGATTGTTTTATATATTTATATGCCAAGAAGCTTTGAATGTATTTTCCACAGCATATTTTAAAAAACACTTTTTCTTGGCTTTACTTACTTTAGCAGGTATATTATTTATTATGATTTTTGTAATAATGTAAATGGTCTAAATTGTAAGCCATATGAGTATTAAGTGGACCTTGATAGTTCCCTAATAACAACTATAACTAAAGTACGCTTCACGAAAACTGGCGGGCGACCGCAACGATCCAAGCGGATTATTTGTTGTAGTGATTATTAAACAATTTGCCGCACTTTTCAAATACGTATGCTTATAAATAATAAGTATTCGTTTTTTCCCGCTTTTTTTATGCATAAAACGTAAAATCGATTTTGTTTGATAAAGGATGTATTATTTATAATACATACTAATTTTTAAAATAAAAATTATATTAAATTTTTAAATATTTAATTATTATTATTATTGATTATAGTATTCGACAAATGTTTATAATAATAAAAGTAAAAATACAAATTATAATTTTATATAATACTTGAATACTGACTTACAATACAATATAACAACAAAATACCAAAATCAAAACTTAAAAAACAAAAAACTTAACCTAATAATACAAGTAAAAATATATAATTTTGTTTTAATTAACATTTTGTATTACAATTAATTTCAATAATTATCGTTAAGGTTTAAATAAAAAATTACAGAATAAAATATAAATACAAATTATACAAACTCAGAAATTGGTAGTATTCCATATTTTCTTCATCGTCACTGTCATCCCAATCGCTGTCATTTGGTAACAAGGTCATAACAATTGGCTCTAACATAGTATCTCTCATAATTTCCTTTTCGTTATCTTCATCTTGCAGTTCTTCGGCATGTCTCGCACACTTTTCCCAATCCTGTTGGGTAACCGAATCCAACGCTTCGTGAGTCAATCGTTCTATATCGCACATTTTAAAAGTTTTATTGTTTTTCTTGACCTTTTACCCGAGCCAATATCAACTCAATTGGATTGTATTGGCAATGATATGGAGGAAGTCGAGTAACTTCATGGCCCATTTCTAATGCCAATTGATCCAATTCATATTTTTTTTTCGGTTGGTATTGTAATCAGAGGACGAGGTTTGTGATGGACGGAAAGTAGCTTTGAAATCGCGGTGTTGAAATAAATTGTAAAAAACTGTTGTAATATTGTGATGACTGGTTTATTATAATTCAGAAAATCGACTGGCGTGAAGGCGCTTGTTTGTAGCCCGGTAGAATCACGTCTGAATTGATGCCGATTCGGGCTCCCTTATATATTGGCTACTCCTCCTATCGGTCCCTACGTCGTCCTAAAGAGATAGCGTTGACCTCATTTGTTTTATCGTGTACGATTGTGCTAGTTCCAGGAAATGCCATCTGCCCACGCTTTGTCGTCGAGTGCGATAACCCACCGGATGCTGTTAGTTCATTTATTATTTTAATATCTTACTAATGTGTCCAGCATGATATTACATTGTTTAATTTACATATTCTATTATTTAGATAATTTCTCGGAATCGCTGGTCGTTCGATGCCGCCTTATATTATCGAATCCGATATTCGCGATTCGAGTATCATTGGCTCGTTGATGGCTTGTCACGTCCTAGCGTGGTTTCCTCCGTTTTAGGTGCGCGATTTCTCTAGTCCTATTTTCAGAATTTTCTTATGTTACGTAGACGATCTAGCCTTGCCTTGGCCTATCCTAACCTAAATGATTTATGTTGAATCGTACATTGTTCTCCCTTACCCTCGAGGTTATTGCTGATTGATTAATAGTGATAAAAGTTATGTATCCCCAGGTACATAGCACCTCCCTACCAAAAAAAAAAGGTTTATGTCTGCAAGACAGAAATCTTTCAATTTTGTTACAATTTGTTAACCCTTTCAGTCCCGACTTTTCACTTTTGAAAAAAAAAATTTTTTATTGTTTTTTTTTTATTTACCGTGTACATAAGTGATTCTAAAAATTTCAAAATTTTAGCACACTTACTTTTTGAGAATTTGCAATGTACATTGGGACTCAACGGCACAAAAATAAGACTTCAAACTGAACGCTACATAATGTTTTTTTTATACGTACCGATAAAACAATTTTGTTATCTTCGAAATGATTGTGGTGTTTGTAAATAATTATAATTTATAAGAATTCACATAAGTATAAGATTGTATTTATAGTAACGCTGACTATTATTACGCTGTACAACTATTTTTTCGTAACAACTTATTATTGATGATAAAATTAAAAATTTAAAAATGTATTTATAAAAATAATAAACATAGTACTTGTATTTATTAGATGGTAAAATATATTATAATACATTTAAAAAATCTAAACATGAAATGTCCTAAAACAATTTTTTTTTGCCGTAAAACATAAATGTACATTGCATTTGTCGCAATGTACATGCGTTCTCCCTTTACAGCCCGTATTTTTGCATCTGGTCGCTTCTTTTCGAATGTCATGATTCGGCAAGTGACTCACTTTATCAAGTTGAATAGATGTCGATGGTCGTGAGTCTACATGTTTTAATTTTTGATT
Organism: Pentalonia nigronervosa; assembly: GCA_014851325.1. NCBI lineage: Eukaryota > Metazoa > Arthropoda > Insecta > Hemiptera > Aphididae > Pentalonia > Pentalonia nigronervosa. Next base: position 42,353 of record JACXSJ010002201.1, on the reverse strand, counting down.
TTCTGAGTACAATTTTTTTTTTACTGTAGGTGATGGTATATTTGGTGGTCTCCCTTTTTTCTTCGTAGGTGGAGTAACTGTTTTGCCCATATAAATTAATTCTTCTGCCAATCTCATTCTAAATTTTAATAAGTCCATAATTTCCTTTTAGGGACTTTTAATTTTTTAGTATCTTCAATATACTCTAACCAACTATTACTCACAGCCATGTCAAATGCATGAGCAACCATTCATAGTGTCCATTTTTTGGACCTTATGAAGCAGCGATAAAAACTAACAAGTTGGTCGTGTTTGTCGACACCCCCCATCGTTTTATTGTAGTGCCGTACTATTTCTGGTCTTTCAATATATATAAATTCTTTTTTTTTTTTCGGTCTCATCTTCTAACTACGTCAACGTCTCCTGATGTTACAATATTTGAGCACAAATATATAGGTTTGTTGTCGTACCACTTGACAAGACCTATATTTACATCCGGGACGTTAGAACTGATCTCAAATGTAGTCCCTCTTCCCAAATTTTTCATTGTTTTATCCGATAAAAATGGAGGATTACAAAATCAATTCGAACGTATTGTACCTGTTGCATAAATTTTTTTTTTTTTGCAGTGTATAAAATAAATTTATTGATGTAAAAAAATTATCCATAGTAAGATAGTGACGGTTACTTTTTAGAGGTTCAGAAAGAAACAAAACTACTGACCCACCTAACCCAAATACTTTCCGTGATTCTTCTGATACTTCAGGCATATTACCTTGATACATAAGTAAATTGTACACAATGCCGCTTTGACCACATAATAAAAAAAGTTTTATTCCCTACGGATTTGGCTTTCCTCTAATATATTGTTTTACAGAAATTTGGCCTTTAAATGGAACGATTTGTTTATCTACCACTTTTGTTGGACCATTTGTTCATCTAAACATGTTTTTTTAATTCGGTCAAAGAGTGGTCGAACTTTTATAAATTTGTCATTATTATTTTTTGAAATATCCATATTATTAATTACATGAAAATGTGATCTTAGGCTAAAAAAACGATTTCTATTCATCGTATCTGCAATCATATTTATTCGCGTATTGTACTCCCAATACATACGAATACGCGGAAACTTCAAAGCACCCATCACTAAATGTATACCAACGAATTCCTTCATTTCTTGGATATTTGTAGACTTAAAATTATTAGTATTTTTTTGAACAGCGTACAAATTCGTAAAAAATGACATGTTTTCAAAATCAGAATCGTTGAAATATTTGGAAAAATAATATATAGGGTTTTGAATTTCGTCTGGACAGTCAAATGGTTCCGTATCGTCTAAACTTACCTTAGGAGGTCTAAACGGTTTTTGTAGCCATTTCATATTGTTTTTATCAATTGTAAACCATCCGGAGACATCAACTTCTGGAACATCATTTATATTTTCAAACCCGTAATCGGGGCAATCGGGCAATTCAAAGTTTTCATTTTCATCAAAATTAGCTAATAGCTCGTCAATCTCTTCATCACTTTCACTTTCAAAATCACTTAACTCGGATATATTTCCAACTAATACTTCTATAAGTTCTAATCGAGTAAGTTTACTCATTTTAGAAAATAATACTAAAATAAAAACAGTAAAATTTATGTAGCAAACGTGTAAAGATAAATAATTAAAATAATAAAATGTCGGAATACAACGATGAGTTCTGAAAGACTGATAGTCATTCCGTATTAGCATTCATTATATTAGTATATTTTTATTCAATGGTATTTTTGTGTGTCGTCGGCCGTTCGCGTCTCGCGCGCTCGTGGTGAACCGGCGAGTCCCAATGTACATATGTTATACCTCCTATAAACCCTGTTCTATTGTATGTAAGATAACAAAAGTGGCGGCAAAACCTCAACAAGCATGTCAGTAATTTAAAAATAAAATTTAAATATTTTTACGTTATCATAAACATCGTGACAGGACAAAAACATCTGGAAAAATAATCATTATGTGATTGTCATAACCTTTTGCCTTTTATTTTTTCCCCTCGAATTATTGGTGACACTGTAGTAAGTATTATATTTTATTGTGATTCTACACATGATTACCAATTCATAGACATCTCAAACAAGCATGTAGTTCTTATCATTATTTAATTATTAAATATAAAAATGTGTGTACATTGTAATGTACATGGGGACTGAAAGGGTTAGGTTAAATACAAGTTAAAACTTGTTTACATTCTTTTTTTTTTTATATAAATGAATTTACATTTTTATAGTTTTTCAGTTTACATTTCATCTACAATATATTTTTTTCTTATAATAGAATATATGCATATTGCATTTACAATAATAATATGTTGGATATAGTATTTAAATATTAGTAGTTTACAATATATGTTTATCATCATAATTTTTTTCAATAAAATAATTTGTTAGTATAATATATTTATGTTTCATAATAATAATATTTCCCATAACCATTGTGTATAAATATTTTAACTGATACAATATAGATATATATTTTTCTATTTAATTATATAATATTAATATTTGATTAGTATTTACTTCGTTAACATAACTTTTTAAGTGTATATATATATATTTTTTTTTTGACTTTACTTTACTTTATTATATTTTACTATACTTTACTACCCCATCTCGACTTAACAATATTTCTTTCTGAATGCTTCCTCTCACATCCTTTCACTTTAAATCATTTATCCTGTCTATCTTAATTTATGGTATGCATATTTTAACTTCCTCAATCATTGGTCAAAAGTTGTCAATAATATATCCATATCTTAAAATTTCCAGATCGCCTTACTTCTATTCTATATACAAAAATACATATTACCACTTTCTTTAAAACAATATGAGTTGTAACCTGCATTTTCATACACTGAAACGAATATAGCTCTAATTTCTCTTTGCACTTTCTCATGATTTTAATTATACTTATTTATATTTTCTTTTCTCGCTAAAAATGTTTTATTAATTCATTATATCCTATCTTACGGATTACATAATCGAATATACATTTGGTCAACCTTACATCCGTTTTCAGATCGTTTGAACAAAGTTTTGAAAAAGAATAAACTTACGACCATTACTACATTTTTTATAAGAAAATTTTAAATTTTTTAGTAGTCTTTGAATAGATGATATTTGTCCTGAGTAATTTATTTTGCTTTTGACGGAATTAAGTATTAATTGTGATGTAGGATACTCACCCCTGTCATAAAATTCATGTACTGTCCTTCTAACTACCTCACTATCAAAATCATCCAACTCCGATACAAGTTTTGGCCTCTTGTATAATTTCCGTTGAGATAAAAAAGAAAGCCCGTCTCAGGTAATTCATTACTCTTCTTTACTTCTGAACATATTCGCTGAATGGAGCGTTTTGATATTCCACAAGCCTCAGCGGTAACGTCTTGCGTTTTTATAAAAAAATTAGAATCGAGGTTTTTCGTTTCAGATAATTTTTTAAAAAATAAATAAACATTATAAACTATTTTTTTACTTTGGCTATGGATATCGTGATCTTTAAATGACATTTTTAAATATATATATATAGTAAATAGAATATAAAAATAGTAAAAAAAACGAGGTTTTGAAACGAATATTTGTATTTGAAATCCGTTGAAATCAACGGAGAACTACAGTGTACACAGCAATACTGAACGAGCTATAATGCACAGAAACCCGTAAAACACGATGCCAAAGCAGCTGCAAATACAACAGCAATATAAAACACCCCTCTATTTACTGTATACGTTTTCAAAAACGGATAAATGTGGACTGTAGTCCTCAGGAAAGCCAAACATTTGAAATTTAACAATAGAGCCAATAGTTAGCGCCGCCGACCCGCACCGCAACAGGTGGTCGCATAGAATGAGAACCATTGTCTACAGTCTTGGTGAGGTCCGGGGTACGAAGGCGGCGACCCGCCAATTTTCGCGAAGCGGACTATAGTACAAAAAATCCATAGCCTAGACCTTTATATTATATACAGAGTTGGGCAAAATTTTATCTAGATAATTATTCGAATAAATCTGTATTCGAATAAAAAACTATTCGAATGATTTTTTACAATTATTCGAATAAAAATGTATTCGAATAATTTTCAACTATGATTATTCAAATAAAAATTTATTCGAATAATTTTCATCTATGATTATTCGAATAAATTTTAACGCCAATGCCGTCATCAGCTGCCGTCGAAAGATTATTTTCTTATGCAACTATGACTAATTTACCAAAATCCAACAAGCTATCAGATGATATGTTTGAAGAGAGGGTTATTTTGAA
>JACXSJ010002201.1:0-37966 GCA_014851325.1 Pentalonia nigronervosa | reverse complement strand
TAAATTATTGTAAAAAAAATTATTTGAATGATTTTTTATTCGAATAATAATAGTTGAAAATTAATCGAATAAATTTTTATTCGAATTATTGTAAAAAAAATTATTCGAATAAAATGTTATCTAAATAATCATCTAGATAAAATTTCATTCGAATAACGCCCAACTCCAATTATATATTGTATATTATATAATGTGTGAAATTGCATAATATTCTTATTTGGCTTAAAATGTAATTATTTACATTTTTAAATGATTAAACTTGATTGTTTGGTTTTATTATTTTTCTTTACTAATAATAGTAGGTAATTAATTAATGAAATAATGGATTTTCTAATAATAACCCATATATTTTATTGTTATTTATTTCAGATGATAAGGTCGCAAATGTTAGATATAGCTTATGTAATATAATGTCCAGCATAGTAAATATATTTAAGATTTCGACTGAAAAGCCTTTAGTTGATAAATTAATTGATACTATAAATAAACTTTTATGTGATGAAGATCGTACTGTCCAGGAACAACGTCCACTTTTAGAATATTGCAATACTACTATTGGTCTCATATTACGAGTAATTATATTAAATTGTTAAGTATATTCATATTGAAGTTTTTATAATACAGATTTTAATTTATTAAAATATAACATGTAAATTGTGCATAGTTTGAATAGAAATATGGGTGGTTGAATTTCATAATTATTGATGATTGCTTCTTAAATAAATATCGATTAATATAAGTGCTATACTACGATTCATCATAATCATATTATTAATTTATTCTAATAAATAAACAATATTGATAATTATTTTAGTGATCATAAAAAAAAAAATGTATAAATGGATGTTTGAGCTCTATTGTTTGGTCTTGTACAGCATGGCACATTTCCATTCAGTAGAACCAATTTTGTGTTTTTAGTTGTAATATTTGAGAAAACTGACCTATTATCAAACTTATACTTAAGTCAGTGAAGAATATTATTTGTGTTGTACATTAGATTTGATTAAGATACATGTATATTAATTATAATATTTTATGTACTAATAACTTGCATAAAAACTAAAATTTCATAACAAATAGCCTATGTGCAAACACGGATAATGATCTTACTTTAAGTTTGATGTATAGTAGATGCAGCTTATAAGCTCACATTGAGACGTGCACAAAGTAAGCCTTATAACCGATTAAATCTTATAGACAAAGTGGGAAAAAAACAAAACAATTTTAATTATTTATTAACTTAACTTTGCTACCTATTTTTTCTATTACATATTGGATTTTATCAAATATTATTAAATAATTATAAATATATAGTATATACATACATATTATTAATTAAATACATATAAATGATAACTTCCATAGATTTTAAACTATTATAAATTTGAAATGCTTTAAAAATTGTTTGTACATATATAGTATATGGCATGATTAGAAACCAATAATAAGTAATAACCAGCATCAAAAGTTTATTTTCTACGATTTTTCTTACAAAATTTGAGTCTTATAACCGAATTTTTTTTTTTAATTTATTTGGATACGTCTGAACTTTTCAGCAATTTTGATTTTAATAAGTGACTGAACCTTATATTTGTGTGTGTTATAAGCGGTGTCTACTATAAATCAATTCATTCTAATTAAGTTAACAACACATGATTGGTTCTACTGAACCCGATTTGCTATGTTGCGCATGTATACTAAAAATTGTAAAATTTTTAGGGTAAAAAGATTATGTCTGTATATACAGAAACTGATGATGATAAAATCAAATTTAGTGAAGAATCTCGTTTGTTGCTTTTGAAGTCCTCTGAACGTATTCAATTAGACAATGGTGGTGTGTTCTTAAAAAGTTTAATCGAAGAAAAGATGTTTTCAAGTCAAATAGACGATTGTAAGTAACATTTAGTCAACATTTTTTAATCATAAATGTATTATATTACATTCATTTATTGAGGATTTTTTTTTTTACAGGCTCAAAAACATCAAATGAGGATGATAAAATCACTTTGGTTGGTAAAAAAACTTTGTAAGTATATACAAAAATTAAATAATTTATGTAGTTATTATTATTTTTTTATAAAATAAAGTTCTTCACATTGAATTGAAAACTTAAATACAACTAAATAATAGTACATTTTTAAGATTTTTCATTATTTAAATATAAACAAACTAGAAATAATTTTTAATTTAAGAAAATTACTTAGTCTACAAAATTAAAAATAATTAAATTTTAAAAATAAAAACAAGTTAATTATTTTTATATTTATCTGAAAAATTGTTAAATTGCTTATAATGTATGAACATTTAAAAAATCGAGAAGGATATTTGTAAACTTAGTGTTATTAGCTTGGAAATAACAATGAAAATTGATAAAAGATAATCTTGTTATATTTTTAGTATGTTGGAATCCGAGTTCATTAAAGATACAGGTGTTTCCATTAACAAAATGATGGAACATTCGTCAAAAATACCCACACCTGTACAGCAAATAGTTATTGATCCACAAAATGGTAGATCACTTAAAGAGCAAAAAATATCTTATCTGCCAGTGAAAAAAGATAGAACACTCTCGCCAGCATATTGCTCACAAAAGAGACATGAAAATAGTGAACATGTGGTAACTCGCTCAACAAATATTGCCAAAAGAAATGCCAATTTTTGTGGAAAAAGACTAAGTGTACCTGTGATGTCCTGTATCAATATTGATATTAAAAAAGATACAAATGGTAACCTTGTTAAGTTTGCAGCAAAAAGACCACAATCTTGTTATGTAGATGGAAATCAAATTGTTTTATCAGAAATAAAAACTGAAAAATCATTATCTGATGAATCATTGGATAAAAATTCCAAAAATAGACCTTTAAGTCGTCTTCCAATAAGGTATTTGAAAATTAAAACTTGCATTGTTTTTATAAATAAATTAAAGACTTGAAATTTATTTAATATTAATATATTTTGTTATTTCAGAAAATCGCAAGGTAAATAAAAATAAAATTGCCGTTTTCCATATAGTTAAAAAACGAAACCAATGATCTTATGCCAAAATTGAAATATTTTAACTGTGATAAATTCAGTATACGCACAAAAAAAATGCATTGTATGTACAAAACAGTTTTACTTTTTAACATATATTTTAGCTATAGAATTACCTTACATATCATAAGTTAGGTAAAGCTAAATATAGTATTACCATTTTACAGTATTTAAAACATTTAGATGAGCTACTATATTCTCAATTAATTTTAAAGTGTTTTTGATGGGAGTAGTTCAAATTACTTTCTTTTTTTCATATTTTTATAACTAACATTTTCATAATTAACTATTAAGAGAACATCATGGTTTGTTATATTGTCTTACACAACTAATTCAACAACAAATATAAAAAAATTTGATTTTATTTTTAAATATTTATAACTAAAAACAATTTTAGTTAAGCGAGACTTAAAATTTAATATTGGATATTTATATAAATTAACCAGTTTATAAAACCTTGGATTTTTAGATTTTTCAACTGTTTTATAATACCATAACCATAAATCTATGAATCTGAAAATATGTTTACTATAAAACTTTTAACTGAAGAATTTAAAAAAATTTAAATTAAAACTGTTTAAATGAATAATGATTTCGTGACCATTGTTATTGCTTTCAAAATTGGACACTGAGGTGTTTAAACTAGTATTTTTAAGCTATTGGTTTTAGTCTTGGTTAGGTTTGATGTTTTTTTTTTTTTGCTTATAGTATTGGATAATAAAAAACCTAGATTTTAACATTTTACCTAGCTGGTATATAAACTAATTATAAATATTTTTGAAATCTGGTTTTTAATTTCTAAAATTGAACAATTACAAAATGTCAAAAGATGTTTTTACTAAGTGCATACAGTATATATATACAAAAGACAAAAATAACAAATCTTGATGTTACATCTTATTGTCGGGATATATATATATATATTAGTAATAAGGATATAAGTATGAATAATTTAATATACTATGTTAAATGTTTACAAATTTAATTATTTTTGTAGTTTGTGTTAAATCTATTTAGAATTTGAATAGAGAAAATATAAGTTTATCTTTGATGGATTTATCCATTGTACATATTAAAATTGTTATTTATTTGATAGATTGTTATTGTTATATATGTAGGAAATAGGTACTATTATACAATTTTAATGACGAAATAAATCATTTATATATTTTTTTTTTTAGAAACCATTCCAGCTTATAAATGTGTTGTAATTTATCATATTCATTTATTTCATGAGATGGTTTTAATTATTAATGTCATTCTTATTACTACTCTTAATTTTGTTAAAAAATCGACTCAAAAAGCACGGGAACAAAATCTACGAAATAACCCATACAAAATATGTTTTATCAGGTGTGTCCTACTAATAAATTTTTTTAAACAATATTTTGGTGCTAAAACAATATAGAAAGACTATTAAACATATCTTGACAGTTGAACCAACAACCAAACATAAAAGTGTAGCCATCGTTTTTCAAAATTAATTGGCCTCAATCTCTCCATTTTATATGGACATTAATTAAAAAAAATTAAATAAGTTAGATAGTTGTCTTAGGATAAAAAAAAAAAATAGCACAATCAGAAATTTAAATCCCCTAAAAAAAGATGAAAATATGTAGTAATGGTTTAAACTTTAAGCAAACTAACAATAGACGAGTTTTTAACGGCTATAGTTTAAACAATATGCTTATTTTAATTATTGATGATTATTAATTTTCCATTTTGCTATTACATATTAACTTTTTAATTTGTACTAAATAATAACAATAAATTGTAAAATAAATAATAAATAGTACATTGTATTAAATTGATTCAGCACAAAAATATTGTATAAAAAAAAATTGAAAATGTCTCAATTTTATTTTCAGTTAATTTTTTATCCATGGCTTTTTTTATTATCTTTTTACCTTTAAATTATACCCAACATTAATAACCTATAATCATATCTTAAAATGTTTTGTTTATCTAAATATTAGGTAGGTAGGCTATAGAGGTCTCTATATTGATAAAATACATTTTTTATACAAAATAATGATTTAAGGAACATGATTAAGGAATAATTTCTTAATATTTGTAATTGTTATAATGTCAAAATATTTCTCTGAATTGTATATATTTAAAATTTAAGACTGTTTATTAAACATTTAAATTTTTAAGTAAGATTTAGTACCTTTTTCCAAGATATGTCCATGTGACACTCTAAACCATGATGATACATTTTGATAAAATAAGCAATCTTAAATATGTTTGAACTATTCCTGCTGTGTTTTTCTATTTGTAATTAAATTATTTGTGCAATTGTTTATAATATTTATACCTAGTTATAGTTAAATTATGTGCTTAAAAGAGATTTAATTAGAAGTAGTATGTAACCAAATTATTTATTTTGTAGTCAATACCATGATCTTGTTATAATAATTGTGTGAATTTTAAAAGTGCTGTTATGTTGATCAAAAAAAAAAATATTGTTTTGTATTTATTGTTTTGATCTTATTTTGTTAATGATTTTTTTTTTGTTTTTATTGCATATTAACTATAAGAGGGAACCCGTATTATACTTATGTTTATAGATAATTTATTGTTCTTGTCATAAATTAATATTTTCTATAAGTTTAAAAGATGAATTTTTATATTTTTGATTGTTAATAATATGAAAAAGTTTGTATTGTCATATTTATGAACCATGGAAAAATAAACGAATGATGTATTATTATTAAGAGGATGTCGTTTTGCATTTGTGTTGTTAAATTAGAAAATTTTAAATAAAAACAAATTTGATGAACTTTTAAAAGATTTTGATGTATTATAAAGGAATAAATGCACTTAATTTGCTCTACTACTTCTACTACTATTTCTCACTAAAATGCTCACAATTTTCGATTTTTTTTTTAATGCATTGTTTTTTATTATTAAAATGATGGTGTAAAAATCGTTTTCCAAAAATTATTATTTTAGAAGTTATATGGTCGCTTAAAATTTGCAGTCATATGATAAATAGTATGTATTACGAGCTCAACGCATATATCACTGCTGTGAACTGTGTTAGTGATGGACACTTGAAATTTTGACTTTGTGACCTCACCTATAGGAGCAAAGTTATAGTTTAACAAGTAGTCCTACCTACACTTACCGGCTCCTGTTAGAGGCTCTGCCCCCAAATCCCCCTCCCCCGTGAGTAGAAAAAAGTTAACACAGGTGGAGGGGAGGTTAGAGTTAGCTGAATGTAAAGTGTAAAACCTAAGCTTGCTAAATGGGTGACCCAAACTATGAGAGTAAAATTAAAGTATAACAACTTAAGTCATTATTTAGTCTCTAAGCTGGCCAGCTTTAAAAACGTTTTATATTATTGTTATATAATATTATATAATTATATGATAAAATATTGTTAATAAATAATATTACTTTTAAGGCTATATACCAATAAAACTATAAATAATCCGATAAGTAAAAAGGTTTTTATCAAACATTATGACATAATGACATATTTTAATATTTATTTTAATTAAACATACGAATATAACATTGACCTTTTTCACCTAACCATAAAATAACGTTTGATTTAAGTTTATAAATTATTTAGAATTGTAATATTGTAGTGATTTAAACCTTATAGTTAAGATAAGTGAATTCAATTTATTACCGCCGCGTTAAATTCTACTATCCGGCCTGATATTTGAAAATCGCGGTAAAAAAGTCCGAGGAAAAAAGTTCGTGGTTAAAAAGTACGAGGCATAAAATTAAGTAAAAGAAAATATACAATGTGATGCACAATTAACATTTTCAATTAGTATTAATGTGAATTTTAAATAAATGATTTACTTAACATTATAAATGGGCAACTCCAATGTAATCTTTTATTGCCCATAATTTATTTTGAAGTTAACTCATTTGTGGCAGTAAAGTGGCAAGAGACAATTAGATACTTATTTCCACAGATAATATAAAAATATATTATATATTAGCTATGCTTATTTCTCACCACAAATAAATGATTGCATTTATGTTTCCTATTTTTAGTTTTATTTAATCTATATTGGGTAACTTATAATCGTTAATTATTTTAATCATTTATTTGACTATAATTGCAATATATTATGTTATAGATATTATTATGCCATATTTGTTTTTATGCCTAATACCTTTTGTAATTTCAGCAAGTAGATGCTATATCTGGGATTTACAAGAAGTTATAATTGTTATAATTGTTATAATATGAAAATTTATAATTGTGTTATAATTTTTTCTTCCTAAATAAGGTTAATATCAATGAATAATAAAATGAAAATAATAAATAATAAAATGTCTTCAGTTTATGTGAACATTAACTTTAGCTATTGGCTTTGTATGTTCAAGTAAGTCTCTACTTTTGAAATTGTAGTAAAATAGTTACTTAATTATTATATATTAATTTTTAACCTATAGAACTGGAATATGTATGCAAAGACAACTTTTTTAACAATGATAATGTGAAATTATTGACCTATAATATTTGCTGGAAACCACTTATAAAACCTGAAATCCAGGCACAAGAAAAATAATGTGTATGGCATTCAAATTAAACGTGCTGTACTTGAACATCCTGAAAGTTAGTTACCAACTGTTAAATTTTTAGATTAATTATTAATATGATTATTTTCCTATAAGAAATGTTAACAGACTTCTTCAATAAGCTCTATTATAATAAGAGTTATAAGTCAAAATCATTTGAGTTACGGAGAAATGAAAGTGAATCCAGAGCTGGATTTTATAAAGACCTATGAACAAACATCGTGAACAAATTAGCTTTACATATTTGTGTCAATTTTCTACTTGCACGAACTGATTTTGAAGAGGAAGAAACAGTTGAGTAGTGTCTAAATTTAGTAAAAATTTCTAAATTCTTAGCCTTTTTTCTTTTATTTCCTTCTGTATTCAATTATTTATAAATTTGCAGATATTTGTATTGCTGTATACCTGGCAATACATATCTTATATTATTATTATTAATCAGTATTAAAGTAATTAACCTTGAACTGTATACTTTTAACACAATCCACTACTTATATGATTAATACGCTGTCAAAAAAAAATAACTTTGAACTGTCAGGTATTTCCTAGAAAAGCTTAATAAGATATGTCAGGTTAGTGTAGGAATGGACAGGTGGAAAGAGATTAATAAGCAGAAAGAAGTAATTATTATTAGAATAAACATTCTTAAAATAATGGGTTTCAGGACTAGGAGTAGATAATTACGAATATAGATCATTATATTATATTGAACGCAGTAAAATCACTCATATAGATAAAAATACACATTGCTAGGAATTGTGATAATGCATGGGATAGCCATTTCCGTCCGGTCATCTGCACGTGCAACACAGATTGTGGGAATGAGGCAACTCTAGACGAAGAGTTGTAGGGATTCTAGCCAAGTAGAAGTGTAGGACCTATATAAGGGAGCCTGAAATGGCCCATATTCCGACGTGTTTGATCAAAGTTACAACAAGCACCTTCATGCCAATATATTCTTTGAATTAATTGTACTTAGAATATTTTTGATTATCTTAATTGTTTGGACTTAGAAGAATTACGAATTAAAATCATAATTTCCTGAAAACTTTTGAGTAATTGAATTATTAAAGACTTCTAACGCTAATTAACTTGCCAGTTTAAATTTACAATTGCATTTTAATAAATTATATTTGAACATTAAAACAGTTTATAATTTATTTTCCACATCCAAAAGTCCTAATCCATCACAAGGTTGTCTATACACTGAAGAACATAACAGTATACATTGTTAATGGTTTTATTTTATTTCATTTATCTTTTGTACACCTGGTTGTAAAACTACTATCTAACAAAATAAAAATAAATTACCTAAGTTACTGTCACCACCCCTCTTATTTCAACAATGGTATGACAAATTATTTTGGTTCATATATTTATATGAATTATAATTGATAATTGTATTTTTATTAACTATATTAGTTTCCAATATATTTCAATATATTTGTTTATATTTTGAACATAAATATATACTATTTTCTACCTTACCATAAATTAATTGTCACTATATGTTTTTACTAGTTATAGCTAAAAGTAGTGACTGTTCTTGTTTGTGACATAGTACACATGTACACATGGTGCATGGATATAATTCTAACTTAAAAAAAAATTATTACAATAATTTTAATTTAATATGAAAAATAATAATATTTTTAATCGATTTTATACCTACCTTATATAATAAATAATTTTGTTTAGTACATTTTAATGTACTTATGTACTGTGTATACTTAACATATTTTAATTTGTAATATTTGTGTTCAGTGTTTGGGTTGCTAAATTTCATTTATATTATATGTATTACTGTATAGAATGAATGCCGCCAATAATTTTAATAAAGACCGACTGTAAATTTTTGTTCAGTCTTATACTCTCATTACAAAACTCACTGAACACAACAATTATAATTTGGTGTCTGATTTTTATTATTCTTGTTAATTCAACTAATGTGTTAAAATTTCTATTTAAGACGCTCTGCCTCTAGAATCTGATCATAGTTTATAGTGAGGAATTGCAGTGATATGCTAACCTTGTTAATATAGTAAATTATGTAATATCAAAAATAAATTAAACTAAAACAACTATGCTAACAACATTATTTTCTAGATTTGTAAGTAAGCATGGTAAGTAGTTAAATAATAAAAATGTAATTCAGTAATAATGAGTAGGTGGGTAGTTAAGGTAGTTTTTTAATAAGACATTAATGAATACAATTGGTACATCTGATACCATGTCCAAGAGGTATAATTATTTGAATCTGTGAAAACATCGGCATGTATAGCCCTAAAAACTATTTTCAAATTTTTCTCTGAAACCATGAGACCTAGAAAACTGTTTGATAGCTCATTAAAAAGTGCTTTTCGATCTGATCAAAATGCAGAATATGAAATGAAAATTAGAAATAAAAAAATAAATAACTAATTATTAAAAAAAGTCAATCTTAGCTGGATTTTTCTTTACCAACACTAATCTCTAAAATTAGTGAACAGATTTTGTTGTTAATAAAGTCTTGTTAAAAATCATATTGTCTAGAAATGCAGTAAAAAGTTTCAGACATTTAACTTACATTTTTCTGTTTAAATCTAAAGTTTGAAGTTTTAACATAACACTCTATAAGTTTTTCTACTTTTCGCAAAAAAAAATTTATTGGAAAGTCAAACTAATTTTTTGTGAGCGTTTATATTATAAAAATTAGATGTTTACTTATAAACTACCAATTTTTTTATTTGGTTTTAATTCAAAAACGAATAATTATAGGCACTTGACATAATCACCGAATGTAAAGATTATCAATTTTTACAAATCATAAAATTTTAAAAATATTTTGCTATTTTTTAAGCTAGTTGTAGACATAAGTCATTTTCGATATTTTTTTAATTTTTCTATCAATATCTTGAATATATCTAAGTAGCTTGGAAATTGAGTACAAGGTTCCTCATAAGTTAAGCAGTTTGAAAATATTTAAAATAAATAGGCACAATTTTTTTTTATAAGCATTTAAAGTTCAAATTTTGATCAATATATCGAACATTTGCAAATTATTTTGGCTTTTAAAATGTATAAAATGTTCAATTCTTATATCTAAGAAATAAAAAAAATTTAAAATAAGGTTAAACAGGTTAAATCTAACTAACCTTGTTTTAAATTTTCAATCCTTGGCTATAAAAACTGAACATTTTATAAATTCTTAACTACAAAACAATTTGCAATAGTTAAATACTTATCATTTTGGTCAAATTTTGAAGTTTAAATGCTTATAAAAAAAAAAATTATGTCTATGTAGATTTAATAATTTTTATCTATTTTATTAACTTATGAGGAAGTTCGTATTAAAATTTCAAGCAATTTGACTCAACAAACATTTTTTTATTTATCGACATTTATAAAAAAAAAATTTTAAAAAACTGAAAATTTCTTAGGCCTACAGTTACCTCAAAATTTGTCAACATTTTTTTCAAATTTTTTTGGTTATAGAAAATAATAATTTAAACATTTGCAGAAAATTTCAAATATATATGGTTATTCTATTTTGAATTATATCAAAATAAAAAAACAAATGAATTTCCAATGTCTAATTTAAAACGGTCATAAAAAAGTAGTTTGACTTTCCATTAATTTTTTTTTTTAGAAAGATAGAAAAATTTTTATAAATTTCCTAATAAAAAAAACTGCAAATTTTCGTTTTTTTACGTATTTTGCCGAAATTTTAACTTTAAACACTTATAAAAAAAAACTATTAAAGATTTACGCTCAACTTTTTTTTTTAATTTATAACAAATTATGAGGAACCTTGTATGAATTTTTAAGTTTTTTAACCGATTGAAAAAATTTTGATTTAAAAAAATTAATTATGCCTATAAATATAGCTCAAAAAAAGTCAAAACATATATTGAACATTTTATTGTGTATTGAAATTGTTTAAATGAACATTTTCTGAAAATTTCATATATCTACTGTTATTATTTTTTGTGTTGCACCAAAAACAAAATCAATTTTGTCGAAAATTGACTTCACTCAAAAATTCCCGTTTTTCCTTAATTTTTTTTTTTGTTTTTCCCGACGCGTTTAAAAACTATTGAGAAATTTTTACTGCTGACCTTTTAAAGTACCAACTAGATTCACATTTCTATCAAAGAAAATGCTGGTGAAGAAAATCCAATCACTTTTACTGCCTTAAAACGTAATGACAGACACAAAAAAAGAAAAAAACACATCGTTGTAAAATCAATACATTCCTCCGTTTCACTCAAAATCTAAAATATATTTGTGTGATTGATTTTTATAGACATTTTATAAGTTCAAATTTGGACATCAGATTATAAAAAATTTGCAAATTATTTTAGTCTTTAAAATATATAAAATGTTCAATTTTTATATCTAAGGTTTGAAAAAAACTTAAAACAAGTTTCCTAGTAAATAGTTATAGTGTAACCAAAAAATCTAAAAAATATATTAATATGGTTGTTTTCAACAGATATTTTGAGTTCAAATTTGGATGAAATTAGACATTTAAATAAAGAATAACAATGTTAATTATTTCGTTGTAATTTAAAAATATTTTTCGTAGGTGCTTGAAACTTTAAATATATTATTATATTTTATACACTCAATGACATTTTCAAATGCAATGTTTTCTCCAAAAATTAATTTAACCTATATTTTTTTTAATAGTAAAATTAATTATTTTAAGTAATATTTTAGTAATTATACAATTTCAAAATGTTTTATGATGAGCTATATGTTTGGTGGGATATGTTTTTACTATTTGTCCCACGACCCATTATTCTATAAATTCGATCCTGTATAATATATTTTATACCACTGAATAGATGAATTTCATATATATTTTGTAGCTTTACCGAACAGACTACTATATACTATCATAGACATAAGGACAGATCATTTTTTATATTTTGGATAATTAATAATGTGAAAAAGTTTGTTTTGTCATATTTATGAAACATGAAAAAAATAAATAAATGATGTAGGTATTATTGGTCATGGGCGCCTATAGGTAAGTTTTTAGGGGGGGGGGAGAAATAAAAATAGTTCTCAAGTTTAAGCTAAATAAAGGTTTAAAATTATTTCAGCATATAAATATAATTATGCTATTATTTATATAATTAATGTTTTTACTGGTATATAATAGTTAATTACTGATTAGGTAGACATTTTAATAAGTAAGTAGGTACATGAAAAAAATATGATTATTAATATATTAATAAATATTATAATATTATTCGGTATTGGTAATTAAGAATTGCAAATTTCTTCGTTTCATTCCAAAAATATTGATGCCATCTTAAATAAAACTATCCCAGGGGCGTAATTTAAATTTTTTATAGGAAGAGATAAAAGTTTTAACCAGCCCATATAAAAAACCTAATTGAATAAAATAAAAAACAGATTGCTTTGCTCGCAAGCTAATTTTTACTTAAATTTTTATCTCGATACAGTTCTCATATTGCATGACTTTTTACGTATCTGAGATTAATAGTAAAAAATATTCTCATTTTATAGCAGAAGAAGTAGCTAAACAATTATGATACCTACCTCAGTGGCGGCGTATTTTATTTTTGCCCCTCTCAAATGATGCCATTGAACTATCCTTGTTCAAGTTCACCCTTTCACGATGAACGATCATCATACACGAGCCATTTAAACAATCTTCACCTGTTGTCTATCGAAGCCATGTTTTTAATTTCTCAGTGTACTTAACAAATATACAAAACTCAACAAAGATGTGTGTACTTTATAATCAACTGTCAATTCATAAATCGTAGTTACACGTTTATTAGAAGTCAGAACATTAAGTGTCTGATAAAATATTTGTGATATGAATGTTTATAGCAAAGTGAATTTATAAATTTAATCATCACCATAGTTGCGTCTATGCATGAGACGTTATTAATATAGTTTGAGTTTAATAGGCAAGTAATTGAGTGCATTAAAAAAGTTAAAAGAGAAGATACTATTAATTATTATAAAATTAATATCAATCATGATAGTTGAAATAAAATATAATGTAAATGCAAAAGTTTAACCGTACAACGGTCAGTAATTGGTAGGTACCTAGATCAGAGGCATCATTTGGGTATAACAGGGTGTACTTTAGCACCATTATTTTTTCTGCGTCTTATTAGTTATTGGCCTGTCATTCAAAAAACGATCTGACGACCGATACATAAAAGTTGATATATTATAAAAACCATAATGCATATAATATAATAATATGTATGACAGTGGCGGATTTAGCGTTTTGACGCCCATAGGCTTAATTACTCTGGGGCCTCCTCCTCCCTCTTCACACTACTAAAAGAAACCAACAATATCTGGTCTAAACCCTTATCTTTAAGTTAGATACATTTTTTTATCAAAAAAAAAAAAAAATATATATATATATATATATACATAAAATCTTTAAAATAAGCATCTTCTAAAAATATTATATTTCATGTCTAATATTTTACTTTAGTTACCAGTACAATCCTTGTGAAATCACATAACGAAAATATAAATAGCCAAATAGGTAATAAACAATGAATATTGTATTGTACTATTAGTACATAGAAACATGGTAAACATATAAAATATTCTTAAAAATTTGTACAAAAACTTTGAAATCTATTAAAAACAAATTTAACAAGAATTTTCTTTTTTACAATTACAAAATAAATTATTAATACAATAATAATTGTTACTTATTAAAATAAATTAAAACACTATGGCAATATTTTTCGTCTGTTATTTTTGTTTTGGGGAAGTTTTTATGATGTGCGGTACATGTTGTAGTTAGTGACTACCCACAATACTACACCACCTAACTTGCATAATGTATTTGATGAAATAAAAATTAAGGCTTTAACAAACTTTTCTACTTAGAAAAGAAATTAAGTTAGAAAAAAATCCACAAGTACAGAATTGTACTATTTTCAAAAACGTGCCCGCTGGAAGGTTAAATAAAATAACGAATAAGTATAGGTAAGTACTTTATTATACCTTTTAAACCGCTATCCAGAGTCCAGATACAGATCAATAAACTGGCTACTCTCGTCGTCACTCGTCTCAAGTGCCAACATTCAAATGAATTTAAATCTAAGAAATAAAAGGTTTATTTTATTGGACATAAAAATATTATGAATAGTCATTAAAATACTCGGTAATCGCGCACGGTCGCCGGTCGTGGGCAGTAGGCTGTAGGCGGTGTTGCGGTAATTTAAAAGCAGGAGTGATATAATAACAAAAGAAACAGTATTATTGATATTTTTTCCAAAAATAACAAATAACTGTTATTTTTTTTAGAAAATACCCATATTTGGATGTTTTTAATATGTACACACTAATTACTAATTACTAATTATATTACACATGAAGTATTTTTAATTTTTTATAATAATTGTAATATTCTTACTATGTAGATAGATATCTTTATATCGTCAACGTACATATGTTATAACTTTTTAAAATTATTTTTATTCGTGTTTATATTATAAATATTAAAATAAATTTACTTAATAACTCTTAATTCTAAAAAAAAAGACGCCTCCACAAAAAAGCCACTCTAGGCTATAGCCTATTTAGCCTGCCCCTAAATCCGCCACTAAAGTATGGATTTACATCTATAAATAATAAGTAATATATACTATTGGTATACATAATATGAAAAAATCTATTTCCAATTTCGTCAAAGTACATATAATCCTTCAATGCACCAATACATAATGTATTTACTATGATGAAGAAAAAGTTGCATGACGATGAAAAAAAATTAGCCTGCTTAAATTTTGTAACCCTATTAAAAAAAAAAAAGCATAAAGCGCCATTGGATTAAAGCTGTGATACTCACTATATGTTTAGCGTTTTTGAAAATATTCCTTTTACATAATTTTAAATCTTTTCAAAACAAGAAAAAACTTTATTTTTATTGTTATCATTTTTAAAGTTCTTATTCTGTTAAATGACAATATGCATTTTTAATTTCATATATCTGTAGCAGTATATTTATCAAAGTATTACAATCTATGAAAATCAAATTTCGGACAAGTAGAAACTACTGTTTTTTTGTTAAATATATATATATATATATATACTTATGTGTTATTATATTATAAATAATTATATTTTTAGAAAAATGTCGTTTTTTTAACAACTTAAATTTATGTTAAAAAAAAAAAAAAATAGCTAAAACGTTAAATGACGTATTGGTCAGTATATTATTTCGCGAGTCCCATGAAAAAAAAGATCGTCGACCAAAAACGATAAACGTATATAAATAGTAAACGGATTATTAGCAATTAGGTAATCATCACATTGTTCGTCGTTTGTGCAAATGATTTAAATGAGCTTATTATGTTTGTATTAAATGGCCATCGTATATTCGTACGATTACACAGTCTGTATCATCTTTAACGACGGCCAAAGGTTAGAAATACGTCGTTATAATCAAAAGTCATTAATGCCATTTTTTTTATTTGTTTCTCGGTCAAAAGGCTTGAAAATTGAATACAAGGTTTCTCATGAGATTTTTACTCCAGTTACAAACAAACCGAAAACATATACCGTACAATATTATATTGTCGCGATTTTCACAAGTCGCGTAAATTAATTTTATACTAGCGTGTGCCACGTTCATTAATAATAATAATATTATAGTGATGCATATCAATTAATAGCATAACAAAAACGTTTATTTATAATAATTAATAATAGTAACCAAAAAAAATATAGGATTTGCAGAATATGTATGCGTATTTCATCATCTAGATATAGGTATAATAATAATTTACTATACTTTGTTTACTTCAACTCACGGCGTTCGGACAACTCTATAAACTCTTTACAGACTTACTTCTGACTGTAAATCAAGCGCAACAAAACATTTTCGAAACACGAATTTTTTCGTCCTATTCCACAACGAGCGGCATTTGGTTTGACCGTTAGAATCACCGGGCAGCATGCTTCCGCAGTCACGTCGGATTTCGTCTGGCCGTTTTCAGACATTACAGTCAGGGCGGTGGACTCGACCTCGGCCACGCTGAACTGAACCGCAATGTTTCGGCATTGAATTCCAGTAACGTCGTCTCCACAGCGGACCCACAAGATCGCGACTCGTCCACACGCAGTGTTGTGCACAGATAACTTGAAAATCATCTATATAAAATAATAGATAAAATGAAAAATAATTTATCTAGATAAAATCTAATAAGATAATCTCGTTCTTGTCTAGATAAAAAAATAGATAATTATATACTTAGTTTTTAGGTTTTTAGAAACTTTATTAATTAAATTATAATATTTGCACATACCTAATTATAAACTTATATTTTAGATTTGAATAAGAAAAAAAGAATGTTTAATACATATTAATAATCGAAACTGCAGCTGGCTGAGTCAAGTCGACGGACTGCGAATCGAACAAAGCCTGCCCCGTAGTCAAGTTGGCGGCGGCGGACGGCAACCCGAAATCGCATTCATCTCCAGCTACAGAAGTCGTCAGCACCGCCATATTTGGCATCGAAGCGCAGCGTTTGCATATGTGGTCGCCGGACCCGCGAAATCGAGTCTTGCCAACGCGATTTTTCGGATCAGGTCATTCTTCAGCTCGGCGATAACCTGCTGCTTCATCGAGTCGGCGGCGGACGGTTGACAGATCTCGATGACGGCTTTGGACATCTGCTGTACTTCCGCGATATTCGTCATAATCATATAGATAAGTTAATGTATTGTACGTAAAACTTTAAGAATACAATGTACCAAATATTCGTCTAATGCGTATTGTAACCAGTCGCGGATCTAAAAATGAAAAAGGTGGGGGAGGCTAGACGAAAAAATTTACTTCAAGTACATAAAATCATAGACATTTAGCTTATATTTCTCGTATTATGACTAAAATAATTGACTTAATTGAAATATAAACACAGTACTATATATAACATCAGATAATCTGATTTTAAATTAGACAAGGCTGAAATATATCTTGATGTCACAGCAACCTATTAGTTGATTTAATTTCATAGAACTGTTTTTGGAGCATTCTCTTATCAAGTGATAATAGATATTAAATAAGTGGTGCATGTGGCCGATTGTCGGACGCTTTTAGTCGTGTTAAACATTTTTTTTGCTCAATTTTAATATTTATTTATTTCATTAATACATAATTTATGTTCTAGGAAAAAAAATTATTTTTTAGGGGGGAATTTTTAGAATATTTAATTATAATATATTAAAATATTTTTAAAAAATTTGATAATTAAGTAGACAAGAGTGTAAAATATTTAAATAGTCGAATGAATGTACACAGTTTAATAGTAACATAACAAAGTCTCAACTGTCAACCTCTAACAAGTTATTTCCATTTGCACATCGTGATCTTTTTGTTTAAGCCAACCACTACGATTAAGGATTTATATAAATAATCACGATTATCAATCACTCCTAAATGTTAATAAGCAATATATGTAATATGCTATATGTACCTATAGGCAGTATATTGCTCCTCTTTACTTTGTTAATAAACTGAACATTAAAGTTATCTTTGAAATATTTTAAGTCCTTAAGGGGGCTTTAGTCTTCATAGCCCCCCTTGTATCCACGACCTGTTATAACAATACAATAGGTGTATACTGAATATACTATGACAGATACGAATATATATATATATATATAATATATTATAAATACAGTAGAAGCCGCTATTTGAAACACTTTGGGACCAAAGTGAAATGTGTCAATTAACCTATTGTTTCTAATAAGCGATTGGTTTGATTTGTATTATGAAAAAAAAAATGAAAAATACGCGAAAAATGTATGTATGTATGTATGTATATGATTTTAATAACTCGTCCTACTGTTTAGAACTTAAATTTTGGCATTTAGACATTTTTAGATTTAGATTTTTAGAATAACGAAACACTAATAATAAAACGTACGTATACCGAAGCTAAATTAACTATACGTACAAGAAAGAGCATTCTTACACATCGTATAGGACGTACTGCACTTAAGATAAAGTATAGTCAAAATATAAACGTAACGACAGCAAAGATAATATTAAATTACATTGGTTATCGCACAGATAAACGGTGTATATGTCAATTGACCTTCGCCCAATTGTTTCAAATATACGGCCGGTCCGTCCCTGTACATTTTATTTCAATAACGCGATTGTATCAATTATCCGTGTTCCTAATAAGCGGCTTCTACTGTACTTAGCTGCCCTTAGCAACAAGATTTTTATAGTTTTTCTATCGGAAATAAATATCGGTTTATTAATATTATTATTATTAATGTCGATTTTAAATTAAAAAAAAAAAAAAAAAAAAATTGTGCCAAATAATTAAAAAATTGATACGGATCGTATGA
Organism: Pentalonia nigronervosa; assembly: GCA_014851325.1. NCBI lineage: Eukaryota > Metazoa > Arthropoda > Insecta > Hemiptera > Aphididae > Pentalonia > Pentalonia nigronervosa. Next base: position 19,024 of record JACXSJ010002201.1, on the reverse strand, counting down.
CGTATAGAAATCCAACAGGTTAATTTTATAGGTAAATATATACTAAATAACCATAAGCCATACAGGTAGTTAGGTTAGGATTTTTCCAGAATTTTTAGCGTATAATAATATGTATGTAGGATAGGATACCAGAAACCACCTCCTCGCATCCCATCAACACTCCATAGTAGTTGCATCAAAAAAATGAGAAGCCAATTATTATTATTGCATGGGTTATCTATCTGTTCTATAATCAATTACTCATTGTTTATTTATTCATTTTTTTGTATTATACTTATAATTAAAAAACGTTGTAATGTTTATTATTTAGCGATTTTCAAGTAAATTAATGATTGTATTGAAACATAGTATTTAACATTCGATATTGACGATCAATAACGAGTACCGTGCTGCGAGCTATTTTGTCGTAGTTCGGTTAGTTTTTGGTCAGCATCCGATTTCCGGCCTTCCTCTGATCGGGCGGCTTCAAAACGACGGACTTGAGTAACTCCTCCGTTATAACTATGCGGCTGTATGTTTTTTGCGCAGTCGTTTCTGGCGCGACCGCCGGAGAGAAGTTAGCCGTTGGCGTCTGGATTTTGTTCCGTGATTCCGTGAACGTTGGACCAATCGTCATCTGAGACGATGGTGGTGGAGATGGTGACTTTAAAGCTTTAGTTGCCGGGGGAGGTGGAGGTGGCGGTGGCACAAAAATTGAGGTTGCCGGGGGTGGTGGGGGTGGCGGTGACCCAAAAACTGTGGTTGCCGGAGTTACCGGGGGTGGTGGGGGCGGCGGTGGCCCAAAAACTGTGGCTACCGGGGTTACCGGGTGAGGTTGGGACGATGACCTCGAAATCAAGTGTACAGGGGACGACCCTGTCTGCATAAAATCTGCCGAAGTCGTTGGAATGATGTGTTGTTGATTATACGCGTTTGGCGGATATTGGTTTAAATAGTTATCGGCTAACTTTACAACTGCTCTTTCGTCAAAATTTGGCTTCGTCCACAACAGCATTTGATGCGAATAGTCCATTCCAATTATTTTCATAGAGTTTTCCATTAATTCTTCTACATACACACACACACACACACATACATTATTAGTACCTATGTTATATCTGTCATTATTTGATATTTTCTTATTTACTTTCAAGGTTTGCAATACGAGTTTTAAGTATTCCGTACTTATTCTTCAGTTTTTCAGTATTTCCTAAACGGACGTTAAATAGAAAATAAGTAATTTATATTAATATAGGTATATATATATTACTTTCTATGGACGACATCTGATTTTTGATGTCGTCTGTATTTTTTGACAACGTGTTCAACACGTTTAAAATTCTTGGATCTTTGTGGTGATCTTTTTTTCCGATGTCAAATCGCTGTTTTTCATCCACTTTCTTTTGTAATTTTTGCACAGTCTCTAATAATTCACGCATGATATTATTTTGGTATATTTGTTCCAAACTCGTACGCCAACATCCTTCGCAACGAAACAACTGAAAATGGAATAAAAACCATTTATTACTACCAATATGATTATTGTCCATTCGATTGTTCAAAATGTATTTATTTAATACTTGTATTTCTTCAGATTCTTGTTTTTTTACTTCCTCTCTATACAGTTCTAGAAAGTATTGAATTATATGAAGATATTTTTAATTAAAATATAATTCAGTTATATAAAAAACTAACCTTCTATCGATTTAAATCGTTGTTCTACAGATATATTGGTATCGATACTAGTGCGATTACTTTCACTCCGAGCATCGAAAAAAATCTCATCCGTGTTATCCTAATAATAGAAACAGGTACTATTACTACTTGTTAGTACAACATATTTATGCCCTATATTATACATTATACTTCCTTTACAATATAATTTATTTACTTCCCTATCTTACTTCAAAAGTCTGGACATTTTGTATCCCATTGTGTTTTCCAGTGAATTTTAATATTCACAAAATCAAATATATCACTTATAAATAACGCGAGTGTTCAAAAATATTATATAAAATAATGACTGATCATTCACAAAATGTGTTTGGTACCCCAAACAGTTTTTATTGACATAAACGATCTTGAATTTTTAAAACTCTTTCTTAAAGTTATAAAATAAACAAAGTACATACTTTTTCAAAAAAAAAAAAATATACATTTTTATTGAAATATTGAATTATATTTTAATATGGATTTAATAGCTCCCATATCCGTTCCACCTGTCACATCTCAAACCTGAGCTACGCCAAGTAGAACGAGACAAGCTATTTTACATTAGAATTATTATAGATGTGTAATATTTTGTTTACCTTTAAATCCTCTTTTATTTGCAGCTCACAATCATTGATTGATCCGCTAAGTTTTGATAAATAATAGTACATTATTTTAAACATACCGACGACAGATATGAAAATAAATGAAGTGCAATTCACAAATTCACAAATATGTATTATGAACAAAATAATATTTAGTAAAAAACAATTAATTATGCGTAGTGATTATATCAAACATATTGTTATCAGCCAATATTAAATATATTATTATTGTGTTATATTTCTATGTTTTGATATTTAACCTAGATATGATATAAAAAACAATTATCATTTAATTTATCAAGTCTTAAATTTATATTAAATCATATTTTTTTATCGAACCACAAGTTAAAAATATTGTTATGAAAATCTGAATATATACAAATAATGTCAATATTTGATAAATGGTAATCATCACGTTTTATCACTAAGATAATATCATTTTACGTGTAAAAATATCTCTCAAAAGGTGTACATTAGATGTTAGATGGGTTACTGTAATTGATGTGTTAAATTTGAATCCAATGATCTAAAATCATTGCGTACGAAAAACGATTCTGAACGAAGACGATCTGTCAACCCAAATGCTAATTCTATTTCATGATAATATTTCTATTAAAAAAATGTATTTTCGAAAAACTTGTATATTTATAAAAATATCATTGTATATGTAATATATAATAATATACTTTAAAAGTTGCAAATACCCACGAATAATATTTTTAAATTATCAATACATACATTTTGTTATTTTTCGTTTAAATTTCAAATTTGAACTTAAAACGTCTATAAAAGAAACAAAGTTTATTTATTTTTTAAATTTTTTGGTTACAGTATAATTTATTTTTGAAAAATCTTGTTTTAAATGTTCAAACCTTAGTTATAAAAATTTAAAATTTTATACATTTTTAACTACAAAATAATTTGAAAATTTCAAGACTTTGATTTTGTCAAAATTTGAATATTAGATGCTTATAAAATAAAAATAATTATACCTATGTATATTTAATATTTTTATGTAACTATTAGTTCATCTTATTAGGAACCTTGTATTAAAGTTTCAAGTGTTTTGACTGAGAAAAAATTTTAAATCAATATTTATAAAAAAAAAAAAAATTAATAAAACCGAAAATTGTATACGCTTATATTTAGCTCAAAAAGAATCAAAAAAAAAAAAAAAAAAAAAAAAATTGAAAATTATATTGTGTTTGCATCATAATTATATAAATATTTTGTAAAACTGTATGTAAAATTTATTTGTTTTTGAATTACATTAAATAAGAAAATTGTTACATGATAAATCGTTATAGTTTAATGGTGAATATCCAATGACTAATTTCAAACGATTAAAACAAATTAGTTTGACTTTCCAGTAATTTTTTTTTTTTTTTTTGAAAGGTAAAAAAACTTATTGAATATCTTCTGTTAAATTTTTTGTTCTTAGATATAAACAAACTTTTTTTCTATGAATTTCTAAATCAAAAAAGAAAAAAAATTGAAAATATTCGTGATTTTGATGTATTTTGTTGAAATTCTAACTTTGGATGCTTACAAAAAACTATTGTAAATTTACGCTTAATTTTTTTTTTTTAATACAGACAGACGTAGCGGATCGGGCGGTGGCGGCGGCGTGGATGTGGTGATGCGGTGTTTGAAGCCTCTTTTCATCCTACTGCCACACAGGTAATAATTAATTGTCTGATTGTCGAGTGCTCGCGAATCGTAATTTTATACAAAAACACGACGTCAAATTGGATAGGTACAATGCGTTCGCTATAAGCCAGTTAACTATGTAACAGAATGCGTCGACTCTGCTCATCCAACCACGTGACACGGCCATCGGAACAGGTTCTCCAATGACAGGGTGCCGCGCGGGGATGCGGTGGAGAACCCATTTTCGTCGGTCCGCGGCGCGTTCTCTCGCTGGACAGAGTATACAAATATAATAACAAGCATATTGCACGTCTTACGTCTGTGGTGTGCATAATAATATTATTTTACAAACGGCACCTCCGACTACCTGTAGATATCGCAAAATATAAAACGTTAAAGCACGAGGTAAACGTTCCGAATGATAGACAGGTAGGCATGCGTATTGTGTATATACCTTAACGTTTCAAAAAACTATCGAGAATCTAATCCGGTCATTCTGTAGCGATTCGAAATAATTATTATCCGATCGAGACTTTTAATGGATTTTTATTTAGTTATATATAGCTGCTAATCGAAGAAATTAATAAAGAAACATAAACTTCAACAAAAATAAATTGGACTACTTAAATTTTGGCACTTTCGTATAAGACTCGATTAATGACGCTAATGACGCTAGTGACGCAGAACTGAAATTTAATAGGAGGGGAGACTACATACTTCAAATGATCGATAATCTTTCGTACGACAACATTCGTATATTACCTATAGCATTATGTATTTTTATACTTATTTCATATCCTAAAAGTTAAACATTTTATATTATGCTGTCCAAGTCATTAGGAAATAATATCATGCTAATATTTATTAAATTATAAGTTCATATTATTTTTTTTTTGGTGGGGGGGGGGGCGAGTACCCCGTCTTGCCCCCCCAACAATGGTCTACTATGTTATTAAATGTCGTTCTTGCATGAGAAGGTTCTGTCTCACGCACATCTAACATAGAATTAAAAGATACATCAAAAAACCGTGACATTTGAATAATATTTTAAATAATTATGTTTTCTTATATTTTCCATTTAAGAAACAGAATATAACCGTTGTTTTACATTTCGTACCGTTAAACTTCATATACTTACGCCACACGACAATGATATTTATTATGATCATTCAGTATAATAAAGTTATATTTATTACACAATTTCCTGTAGTCGGTGTTTATTTAGTGCTTTTCGTTTTATTTTTAAGCATAATTCTTGATAATAATTTTAATAGATATTAAGGATTGTGGCCGGGACCGGATCAGTCCGGATCGAACCATACTGATAATATTTTTTGCACCGAATTAAACTTGAATTAATAAATAATTTGACCGAGACTGGATCAAATTAATCTCAAAAGTAATTAAATCGGACAACACCGAAGAGCAAGACGCCTTCATACTGCACCGCGACAATATTAATCGCGATTTCCGGAAAAAAAATCATTTCATGATTTACATTTACGATAGTAATTTTAAATATGACGAAGAAATTTAAATGTTGGCATTGATGTAGTTAAATGGTAACTGAAAACTGATATACCATAAACCAAAAATAGGATTGAATTCTACTCTATGGTATATGCAATACACCATGGTAAAATTGTAGTATATTGTTTACTCGTCGTTTAACTCAGCCAATCACAGTGCAGAATTTTTTTGCGGAAATCACGGTTCGTCAGATCCGGACCAAACCATGGTACTGCCCTTAACTCTAGACCATGCAGTGCGCTTGGCGGGTATGGTTATATCAAAGCATTTAATAGAACGACTTGTCCGCGTGAGTAATTTTTTTTTTTTTTGAAATCATATAATTCGTTGACCGTTGTACGATGGCAGCTGGAAATAATAATAGTAATTCAAGCGCCTCGAAATCTAATCAAAACAATGGCATAGGGCAAGTTGGTCACATCTCAGATTTCAATTACAAAAACGACGATTTTAGTGTGCGAGTTGAACGGTTTGAATTGTTTTTATTATTGAACAAATTCAACTAGCATAAGAAAAAATTGATGTTTTTGATACTTTTGGGAACGACGGATATTCAATAGTAAGAGATCTCTGTTTCCCAAATAAACCTGATGATAAAGGTTATGACACACTAAAAGAGTTACTGTCAAATTACACCAGTTCTGAATCAAATGTGTTTAATGAACGTTACAAGTTTAAAGAGAAAAAGCAAGGATCCAATGAATCAATTATCTAGTTTATTACATCTTTAGAAGAACTTTCACAATTTTGTAAATTTGGTGTGAATTTGGATAATGCAAGAAAGACCAAATTATTTGTGGATTACTGTAAATAACTAAAATTGTAATCATAATTTTAAATGTGTTTTCTTATATAGGAGACTGTACTGTATGTATTTTCAGAAGATAAATCTTTGGAGATCTGCAAAAGGTATGCAGAGATATTATTTGTGAAATCAATGCTACTTATAACTTTTGATAATGTTTCAATTACCCGTTCAGATAGTTCAATGGCAGTAAAGATTTGTGAAGAACTTTTATTTAACAATATTCTTTCCATGGAAATAATAACTGGAGGATAATTATTTATTCATATAATACATTAACATTCTAATCAGTTCTCGAAATGGAAAATTTAACAAACCTGAATGCTTTTAAAATTAATATGCCATATGCCTATATTCTGAGTTGGGTAGTATTTTAAATATAATAATATCTTATTTTTTTATTTATATATAATAAACAGTTACAAGACTAAAAACACTTTGTGATAACAGATAGTATGAGTTAAAAATATTTAACTACTTAAAAACATCTATTTAACCATAATTACAATAAATTTATGACATAAGAAATGAAAATAATAGATAAAAAAAAAAATTACAATGACAGTAACAATGAGACAATCAATAAATCAATTATAACATAATACCTTGTAACTTGTATACCAAATCTCCATACAATTAAAACAAGTATTAATATTTTGTATTGCAATATCATTTTTAGACAATATATTTCTTAAAACATTTTATTGAAAGATACTCAATATATTGTATACAGCAATACTTTGAAACTTTAATTTTTTAATGACTAGTATTATATTTATGTTAGGTACGCAATGGTCATTGGTCAACCTACTATAAAGATACAGCCAGTATAGGAGGAATTTTATCGTATTTGTTAAAAAATAAATCTTTAAATAAATTTAAAACAAAGTTCGATTCTGATTGTGGTTACAGATTTAATTAACAGTGCATTTCCGATTAAAATGTTGTTATAGGGATAAGACGAAAAATAGAACAACACATGTGATAGCAGGTGAATCCTATTAGACTTTTATATTTCTATTATATTATTATTTATTAAAAGGAGATTTGATAATTTTAATCCTCTTGATAGTAATACTGTAAGAAACATCTTACCAAGTAGCAATTTTTTTTTTCAATATTTTTGCAATCTAGAACTTTTAAGTTATAACTTTAACTAACCAAAACAGACACAAAAGCTGATATTATAAACATGAATGCCATTCAGTTCATTTCAAGTACTAATTCTAATTCCTTTTCTTTTTTTTTTTATATATATAGAATTAATAATGCCTTAAGGAGGAGAAAGAATGACTATAATTTTCTCTCCTATATTGCTGTCATTACTGGTAATTTTTTCTTCATGCAAGTTTTTCAACTATACAAACATTCTTAATTTAAATGTTTTTTTTAAAGCTCAATTATTTTTATTATAGAATGTTTCCTTTGACTTCAACAATTTAAAAGATTCTTGTACATCAATACGACCAGACAATTCTAATACATTTTTCACAGAAGTATTAAATACAATTCTTAGTTCCAAGAAACTCAAGCCATTCAAGATGTAAGTAATAGTTTTTTTAAAAATAAATTGTCTATTAAATTCTGAGTGAATCAAACTGGTTTATAATTATGTATTTTTTTGTCATCACATTTTTTAATACCTACTAATGTTTCATTTTCATGGGTTAGGTTTAGAAAATATGATTAATTCTGGGTATGAATCTAAAATATTTTGGCTTTTTTTAGTGCTATTTATTAAAATTAGACTTGAATGTTATGCATCTATAATGTAATTTTTATCAGTGAATGAAAAATCTTGAACGTTTAATACAAAATTCTCTAAAAGTGTATTTTTTAGGATTCTAAAAAATCAAAATACATATGATGCACAATTTTCTATAGACATTTAAATGAAAAATTAATGATTTTAGTAATATCATATATTAAATAATACTATGAATGGGCATTGCCAATGCAATCTTTTATTGCCCATAACTTGTTTTGAAATTAGTAGACAAATAAGAGGCAAGAGATGATTAAATACTTATTCCCATAGATAAAATAATAGTATATTATGTATTAGCTATGTTTATTTCTCACCACAAATAAATGATTGGATTGATGTTACCTATCTATATTGTTATTTAATCTATGATATCAAATAACTTTTTTTTGTTAATTAATTTAATCATTTATTTGATTTTAATTGCATTACATGTTATACATTTTATGATGTCCTATTTTCCTTTATGCCTAATACTTCTATTTTTATCGTTTCAGCAAGTAGATGTTATATCTGGGATTTACAAGAAGCGGACCAATAGTAATCTACTGTACGATAAATTACAAAGTTGAATAACTGTGAATAATATACCTAAGTATTCAATTCAAATTATTGCATTATATTTGTTATAATATGAATGTTGATAATTGTGTTATATATTTTTTTCTTAAATAAGGTTAATATTATTGAGGAATAATAAAATGCCCTCAGTTATTAATATTTGTATACCATGTTTTTTTATTAAGGGTTTTATTTTAATGTATTTATCTTTTGTATATCTGGTTTTACTTAATATTAAATCTTTTATCTTTAACAAAATAAAAATAAATTACTTAAATAATATCTCCCATCCCTGCTTTTTTTGATAATGAGATTATGTAATTATGACAAATTAATTTTGTTTGTATATTTGTATAAATCGTAATTCACAATAAATTGTGTTTATTAACTATATTAGTTTTGAAAACATATTTTGGTTTATATAGAGACATATACTTTTCCAAAATTAAATTAAATTTATGAAATTGTAATGTGTTTACATAAAACAAGTTATTATTAAAAATTTGAATTTACCGAATAATAATTGTTTTGAGATAATTCATTGGATAAAATAAATATATTTTTTTATATATGTTTATAGCATTATCAGATTATTGTATACAATTACATATACAATATGTATATTACATATTCTAAAATATTTTTAAAAAATAAATAAAAGTTTAAAAAAAAAAGTTAGCTTTAAATATTTAATTTTAATTTTTAAACATTCTCTTCTCATCTAAATGTATACTATTTCCTACACTATCATAAAATAGTTGTCACAATATGTTCTTATACTTGTTATGGCTAAAAATAGCGAATGTTCTTGTTTGAACACCATATAGTGCATGAATATTATTCTAACTTTAAAAAAAATTATAACAATTTTAATTTAAATTGAAAAATTAATTCATTAATTTTAAACCTACCTTACATAAAAAAAAAAAATAATTTTGTTTGGTACTTAAAAATCTACCAAACAAACTGTGATTTTGTCGAAATTCTAATTTTAGAATTCTAACTCTAGACGCATGTTTAAAACTATTGTTGAGTGTAGACTTACACTCTATTTTTTATTTAAATATTCACTTGTAAAAAATTATGAGAAACCCTGTATTAAATTTTCAAGTTTTTTGACCGAGCAAAAAAATAATAATCTGAACGTCTATTATCCTTATAAATAGCTTAAAAAAATTCAAAATATCTTGGTTAGCTATTTTTAGCTAGAAGATTAGTTATTTTTAATTAAAAGTACGTCAAAACTAAAAATCTATAGAAAAGTAGGTATTGAGTGTACTTACCTTAATATTAAGTAGGTTACTAAAATGGATGTGTTAAATTTTAAGGGCGTTTTCGACAAAGAGTTTTAGTAAAATGTGCCTTATCAGGCTCATAGCATACGTTACCTACTGATGATGACATTTTTTCACAGAAAGCTATAGGTGCGTACATAAGCGGAAATCAATTAAAATTTCATGGGGGGGACTAACATTTTTAAAAATAGGATATTTATCGGGAGCTAAGCTCCCTAAGCCCCCACACTCCGATTTTCTTTTATGGATATGCAGTATTGTCTCGCTATAATTTCAGAGGAGGAATCAAAATTAAAGGTGGAAAAATAATGCCACATAGATAAGGTTAGGGCAAGTATACTAAATTTTAGTCGGGTGTTTTTGAAATGTAAACAGTTTTTTAATACTTTAGTTGTACAGTTCTTGTGAAACTCTCTTAAAGAACTTTTTAGCACTCGCTTTTCAAATTTTAACGAATTTTCGACTTTGGTACTTATGGTTCATATATTCACATATTACCTATGTGCATGTCTGTTTTATGATATATCTACAACTTTTAAGGTCTTAAGGAACTATTTAAGATAAATGTCTGAAACTTTTTACTGCACTTCTTCTAGATAATGTGATTTTTAACAAAACCCTATAAACAACAAAATCTATTTACCATCTATGTTGGAAAAGAAAAATCCAGCTAAAATGAATTATTAACAATAAATTTCCATTTCCTATTCTGTATTTTTAGTAGATCGAAAAACATTTTTTAATGAACTATTAAGCAACTTTCTAGGTTTCATGGTAAGAGAAAAGCTTAAAATAATTTTCAGGGCTGAACATACTGAAGTTTTTCTGGATTCAAATAATTATAACTCTTGGGCATGGTGTCCGATGTATCGATCTAATTAATATTTTAATTAAAAGCTATCTTAACTGCCCACCTACTCATTATCACTGAGTTACGTTTTTATTATTTACCTACTTATCACAAATTCTTGATGTTTTCAAAATTTAGACTTTTTTATTCCAATTACTTACAAATCAAGAAAGTAATATTGTTAGCATAATTGTTTTAGTTTAATTTATTTTTTATATTACATTATTTACTGTATTAACAAGGTTATAGCCTATTACTGCAAAACCCTCACTATGAATTATGATCGGATTCCAAGGGCAGAGTTTCTTCAATTGAAATTTTAACACATAGTTGAATTAACAAGAATAACACAAGTCAGACACTAAACAATAATCATTATGTGCAGCGAGCTATCGTAATAAGAATATGAGACTGAACAAAAGTTTACAGTTGGTCTTTATTAAAACTGTCGTCGGCATTTGTTCTATAAATATATACATAAATCGAATTTAGCAGATCAAATGCTGTACACAAATCCACAAATTAAAATATGGGCAATTCGTTGTCCAACATTTAGCGAACTTTTAAAAGATTTGGATACATCAATTCTACTAATAGTCCTGATTTTTATAGCTGACATGAAGATGACTCATCAGACCTAAAATTTAGGTGGGTGCTAAAATTATGTTTACCTATTTCAAAAACTCACACTGATTTTGTTTTTATGTTATTTGCCACATGTCTCTCAATATTTAAAATGGACAAGTCAGAAAACCATTGCTTAAACTTACTTGTCCTTGACTAATTTTTAATTTATTGCATACCTACTTGAAAAACTGCGTTCACGTGTTACCTGTTGTAGAACTTATAGGAATTATAACCGCAATTTGAAAAAAACTGTTGAGTTAGGAAAAGCCTCTTTTTTTTTTTTTAATAAAAACATAAAAAAAAAATCCTACATTAAACAAAAATTCTTTTTTCTCACATTATTATAGGTGTCTTATAACATGGGTAAAGCTATAAAGGGGTGCTTAATAAGAGCTAGAAGGTTCTGAAACACCGCCCCCAAGCTCCGCCCCCAAGCCCCGCACTAGTTGTGTCCGTGCATTTATAACTGTGTTAGAAGATTGGTAGCAAGATTTTTTTTAGATGAAAAAACTGATAGCCGGCAGGTTGTCAGAAAAAAACCAAGCAAAAAAATATTAAATAACCCTAAGAAATAAAAGTCCATCATGCAAGTGCCATAAAAATTGTACTATTTTATAATATGTTGTTGTTGTCTACACTGTAACAAAGGATGAATCATACAAGATAAGAACGGTAAATTGAAAATAACATAATTGGCAACAACTGCCCAATTCCACAAGTCGCAATGTTAATCTGATGTTATCGTTATCCGCAAAATTGCTGAACACTATAAATAACGTGTTTCCGTGAGTAAATTTTTTTTTTGAAATCAATTAAGGCGTTCGCTGTTGTACGATGGCAACTAGGTACACTAGGTACAATAATTGTTATTCAAGTGGCTTGAGATCTTATACAAACAGTGGCAGAAGGATAGAGCAAGTTGTTTACATATCGGAGTACAATTATAAAAATGATGATTTCAGAACATGGGTTGAACGCTTTGAATTTAACGTCATATTAAAAAGGTATAACTCGTATAAGAAAAAAATGATGTTTTTTTCACTTTTGGGTAACGACGGATATTCATTGCTAAGACACCTCTGTTTACCTAATAACCCGGTAGATATAAGTTATGAAGCACTAAAAGAGTTGCTTTTAAATTCCATCAGCAATAAACCAAGTGTGCTTACTGAGCGTTACAAGTTTAAAGAGAAAAAGCAAGGATCCGATGAATCAATTAGCCAGTTCATTACATCTCTAAAGGAAATTTCTCGATTTTGTGAATTTGGTGAGAATTTGGATGATGCATTAAGAGACCAAATTATTTGTGGTATTAAATATACTAATATCAAGGAACGTCTGTTGTCTGAAACAAATTTAACATTTAAAAGATGTGTTGAATTATGTCTTTTGATGGAATCAGTCCACAATAATGTAAATAATTTTGTTCAACCTACTCCTTTGTTCAGTTCTTCGAGTTTACAGCCCAAAGTGTTTGTTGAAGAACCAGTGTCAGAATTGGACTCAAAAATCGCTAAAAAAATTTATGTGAAATGTAAAAAAATCCTACATAAATATAAAAAAGAGAAAAATTTAGATGTATGTATTTATTAAACATAAATTATGATTGTAAATAACTGAAATTATAATAATAAATTTAAATGTGATTCTTATGTAGGATATAATTTATTTATTATCAGAAGATGAATCTTCAGTGATTCACACAAGGCATGAAGAATTTGTGAAATCAATGTCACTTATAAGTGTAAACAGTAAACCAGTTACCCAAAAAGTGACAGGAAAAATGTTTACAAAACTTTTATTTCAAAAGATTCTTTCTATGGAGGCCATAACTCAAGGGTAATTATTTATTCATTTAATATAAAATTCTAATTCCTTTGAATTTTTTTTTTATTTAAAGGATTGATGCTGTCCTTATTAACTGGAATGATTATTTGAAGGATTACCCTCAATTTTTCTCCTATATTGCTGCCATTATTGGTAATTTTTCTTTATGTAAGTATTTCAAGTATACGAACATTCTTAATTTAAATATTTTTTTTATAGCTCCATTATTATTATCACAAAATGGAATGTTTGATTTCAACAATTTAAAAGATTCTTGTACATCAATACGACCAAACAATTCTGGTATATTTTTTATGGAAGTATTAAATAAAATTCTTAGTTTCACAAAAAAGCAAACTTTTCAAAATGTAAGTAATAGAATTTTTGAAGTAAATTGTTTTATTAGATTATGAGTGGATCAAATTAATTTATAATTATGTGGGTTTTTTTCTGTCATCACAATTTTTAAAAGTTATTATTAAGACTGACATTTGTATGAATTTACATATTTTTATTGGTTCATAAAAATAGCTAGCTTATTCCAAAATTTGTTTCATAACCTAACAATACTGTATTAAAAATTTTACTCTGCAGATTTTGGTAATTTTATATTTTTAGTATATATTTTAAGATTTTGTACATTTTTGAAGAATGTTTAGTAAAATATATGAAGTTAGTGGTATAAATGTTATTGATATGAATACAAAATGTGAAGATGTTTAAAAAAAAACGGATTTCATATTATTACATTAAACAGTATTTCATAAGATTTGACAAGCAACAATTTGTTGCATTATAAATACACACCTATAACATCCATTGATGTAGAATACCATACATTTTTAAATAATCATTTGTAGTAAGATATATAAAAATTATGTTATATTGTAGTAATATAAATTATGTTGTAAATTAATGTTTCAATCTTCAATTTTATGGTTTTGGTATAGAAGATATGATTAATTCTGGGCATGAATTCAAAACATTTTAGCTTTTTTAGTGATATTTATTAAATTAGAATTATGTAATGCAAGTATGATGTAGTTATTATTAGTGAATAAAAAACCTAGAAAGTTTAATACTCAATTATCCATAAATTTGTCTTTTAGGATTATAAAAAAACAAAATACATATAATGCACAATTTTCAATGGACATTAGAAGTTCTAACTGACATAATTGAGTATTTAAATGAAAAATAATGATTTTAGTAATATAAATTAAATAACACCATGAATGATTGCATTGATGTTGCTTATCTTTAGTGTTATTTAATTTATGATGTCGGCTAATTTATTTTTGTGAATTATTTTAATAATTTATTTCACTATAACTTAATTATAAGTTATATATATTATGATGCCATGTTTGTCTTTATGTGTAATACTTCTATTTTTATAATTTCAGAAAGTAGATATTATATCTGGGATTTACAAAAAGTGGAAGACATCAGAATATGTTCCTCTTGATGTATTTATACCTGTTAACCAAATAAATAAATATATTAAAAATGATGTAAGTTTTTTAACATTTTATAAGTTTTTTTTTTTTATTCTATTGTATTTAATGTATTTAATTTTAGCGAACTGGAATGTTTCTTTTATCTATTGCTATGTATGATGTTATGAAACTGACCAATTGTAGTCTAGTGTATGATAAATTACAAAGTTGGATAACTGTGAGTAATATACCTAAGTATTCAATTTAAATTATTGCATTATATTTGTTATAATATTATAAATGTTAATAATTGTGTTATAATTTTTTCTTCTTCCATAAGGTTAATATCAGTGAAGAAATAATAAAATGCCGTAAGTTTATGCGAGCATTATCTATAGCTATAACTGTCATTGTATGTTCGAGTAAGTCATTACTTGTGAAATTATGGTTAAATATTAACTGAATTATTAAATATTAATTTTTAACTTATAGAACTGAATTACCCTGATTTTGAAATTTTTAATTATGAATATGTGAAATTGTTGATCTATTATATTCGCTGGAAATCACCTTCAGAACCTGAAATATGGGAACGGGAAATACAATGTTTGTATGGCATTCAAATTATGTGTGCTACCTTTGAATATTCTGAAGGTTAGTTACCAACTGATATATTTTTAGATAAATTATTAATATGATTGTTTTCTTGTAGAAGTGTTATCAACATTTTTCAGTGAACTCTATGATTATAGAGTTATAAGTGAAAAATCATTTGAGTTGTGGAAAAATGAAAGCTTGAATAATTTAAAGCTGGAATTTATAAAGACTTAGTACAAAAATCATGGCCATTTTTGCTTAAAATACATTTAGTTTTTCCCTTGTAGTAAACGATTCTAATGATTAGTGTACCAGCACTAACTTATGTCTTCACGTATTCAATATATTCATCAATCTACAGTCTTTTTTTTTTAGTTTTTTATAATTATCATGTTTTAAAAAATGTATATAATTAATAAACAAAATGCTAGATTTGCAGCTTTTTTTCTTTTATTTCTTTCGAAATTAAATTATTTATAAATTTACAAATATTTGTATACAATGTTTTTTATAAAGTGTTTTATTTTATTTTATTTAGCTTTATATATCTGGTTTTACTTAATACTAAAGCTACTATTTTTAATAAAATAAAAATAAATTACTTAAATCGTTGTCTCCATATCTTCTTTTTTTGACAAGTTAATTTTGTCTGTATATTTATATGAATCAAAATTAATATTGTGTGTTTGTTACCTAAGTTAGTTTTTAAAACATATTTCAGTTAATATCTAGATGACTATACTTTTCAAAAATTAAATTAAATTTATAAAATTGTAATGTGTCTCCATAAAACAAGTTATTATAAAAAAATTGAATTTACAAAATAATAATTGTTATGAATAACAAGTAGGTAGTTAATTAAGCCAGCTTTAAAATGAAATATTAATTAAACATTTAATAGACAAATAATTTTACATTCGATACTATCCCCAAGTTATATAATTATATTTATATAAATTCAGAAAAATTCAGTGTTTCAGCTCAAAAATTCTATTTTTTAGCTTTTCTTTTAAACTATTAGATGTAGAAAGTTGGTTCATAGCTTATTATTGTCTAGTAGATAAATACAGTGTATGAAATAAAAATTAAGAATAAAAAATATATAACTTATTGCATGTCAATAAGGTGGGGTTGAACTAATTTCAAGTAATTATGAATGTCAATGCCTACCCGAGTATCTCAATGATTTAAATAAAAAATACTTGTCCAGCATATCATGAAATTTAAATTTCGAGTACTTAATATCCAATTACAATAATTGTTAATACCAAGGTTTAGATTTTTATCACTAAAACGTACTGAAATATGTGCAATGATATGCACTAAAACATCAAAAATAGCAAAAAAATGTAAATCAAAATTTTATTAAATTTATTATTTTATATTGACAGTAAATTTTATGTTTATTTTAATTGATATTTATAATATAATCTTATGAATTAATACATTTATAAAAAAATTAAAATAACTTTTTTCTGTTAACAAATTTATGTGCATCTATATATAATATATGTTGTACCTTGAATGAAGACATGGCTCGTAAAGCGGAATTTTTCTTATGGATTCATATAAATTAATACTATTTTTATATTATATATTGATAAATACAATTTTTATTCAAAAACTATAGACGAGATTTATGAAAAATACAAAATTAAAGCATTAAATTATGAAAAAAATAATCAAATAAAATTTCATATTTGGAGTCTCTGGTGCATAAAACAAATGCATTTCACATTTTATACATACAAAGATTATAGATATAGTCGACTCTAGATACTCGAACCTTGAAATTCTCGACATCTCGAATAAACAAAATTCCTCTTCAAATAACAATAACACTTAACGTTTAAATAATCTTGTAAACTTGAAAATAAATTGGACAAGTTTTCAATATTTCAAATTTTCTTTTGCAAATTTAGTATAATATCTTTAAACAAGATTTAGCTAAGGAATTTGGAATTCCAGCAAGTATACGTTTTCTATAATAATAGAAAAATATAGATTTAATTTTAATAAATTTCAACGAAAACTCGGCAATTCACAAAAAAATGAAACTAGGAGAATACTCTGTTGTTTAGAAAATAGAATTGAGAATATTGTTTTAAATAAACAAAAACAATTAACCTTATAGATTAATTCTTTAAAAAATATAACATGTAAGTTGGTATGTATAAATTTTTTTATTTCTTTAATATTAATTACATACATATTTAAAAACAAATAAGTACTTTTTTAAGATTTTGATAACTTGAAATTTTTAGAAAGTCAAATTAATTCCTTTCTCCTGTGACCTTTGAGTTACTGAGAATCAACTGTATTATAATATATAATATTATTTTATTATTCTATCCATAGGGAGTTTGTACTTAAAGTCCACTACTATAAATATTATTTAGTACTATCAACAACATTGGCATATATAGTCATAAGGATTCCTGAAAAAAAAATGTTTCATAATTTTATATAATATACCTACCTGGGGCGTATACAAGGGGGGGATGTGGGGGTCTGATCCCCCCCCCCCCCCATGGGCCATAAGCCTTTTATAAAATGTGTTCTTAGTATAAGGGCGTTGCAAGAAAACATAAAAGAAATGCATAGATTTTTTTGGAAGTTTCTAATTAGTCATACAACTAAAAGATGGTAAACTAATGACTAATGAGTAAGACAATCGGTAAACATATTAATATTTTGTTATATTTATTTACAAGAATAAAATATGAACGACCGGCTGTCGCCACCGCTGTCAATAATAAGTTATTATGCTATAATAATGACGCGCGTCTATGCGGATAATAATAGATTTTCCTACATAAAGGTGCGTCCACATTTGAGCAAATTTTGTGTGTGCGTTGTATTTTATTTTCGGCGCATACTTGTTCGCCTTAATTTTGTTTCTATGCGTCGTGCGTCGTGCGTCGTATTTTGACGCTCAGGCGGTGCGGCGCAAAATTACAAAACATTGTGTTGTAGTAACATTCTGTACTTAGTGTACCTACTAACTGTGTAGTTTGTACCCGCGGTTTTTGTATATTTTTTAGTTTATTTTTAAAAATCTCAGTCATTATGAATGAGATTATATTAAGAAAAAAAAAAGCCGCAGCATTCATAGTTATCCGCCAGTTGTTAAATAAAAAAATGATATGGGTCTTTTGAATCCCATAACAGAGTACGTTTTTCGTACTCTTGTGTAAGCAAGAGACAATCATCTTGGCACCACTCCATTGATAAATAAAATTGAATTTATAATTGAAAAAATATCAAAGTTAGATGTACTATTCACTATGAGCGCGCCGCGTGCGTAACAAAATTTGCGTGATAAAATAAAGTCGTCCAAACTGAGCGCCCGCACAACACAAATTCGTTTGATCTTGACCCGGAGACCGACAACCGTTCGGATCGTGTGCCGTTGTACGCCGCGAACACATACGCAACGCACAAGCATGTCTCGCCCGGTCCAAACATGTCTAATTTTTGACGCACGCGTGTTCGTCAAAATTCAAAATACAACGCACACACAAATTTGCTCAAATGTGGACGCACCTTTACAAAAAGTTTTAAGAAAATAAGAATATAAAAATAATAATAATATTATTATATTATAATGCTTGTTGCTTTGAAATAAGTACTAAAATACTAAAATATTATCAATTTAGTATTAATACTGGTTATTTATAATTTGTTCATTGAAAGCTAAAAATAGTTTAATAATAATTAATAAATATTATTATCTAAAAACAAAAATTAAATATAAAATGAGCATCGGAATATTCGGAATCCG
>JACXSJ010002200.1:0-53126 GCA_014851325.1 Pentalonia nigronervosa | reverse complement strand
GTATCATAAATATTTTTAAATTTCTATTATAAAACCTCTATGAAATCTTCTATTGAATATTCAAGATTTGAGATCTAGTAAAATTATATTATTCATATATATATATATATAATAAAAAAAAAGAATATCTATAAATAGCTTCAAAAGAGTCGAATTATTTTGAACATTTTATCATTTATAGAAAATTAAACAATGAAAAATAAGTAAAAATGTCAAGTA
Organism: Pentalonia nigronervosa; assembly: GCA_014851325.1. NCBI lineage: Eukaryota > Metazoa > Arthropoda > Insecta > Hemiptera > Aphididae > Pentalonia > Pentalonia nigronervosa. The sequence goes on along the minus strand of JACXSJ010002200.1, from coordinate 52,907 downwards.
TCTATGGTTTTTTTTTGGGTTACAATAAAATATCAAACATTTTATGAGAAGAAATAGTTATATTAAAAGTGAATAAATGTTGCAACAATTGAAGTTTAAAAGTTCTTAAAAAGACTTTATCTTAATTTTTTGTCATAATTTAAAAAACGTATTAGGAAATGTATTTGTATTACATATTCAAATGTATGCAACAGAAAAATTATTTTATGAATTTTGATTGAAAAATAATTTGCAAAATTACGCAATTTTGACGATTTTGTCAATACTCTTAAATTCAGATGCTCATAACAAATTATTGTGAATTAACACTCAATTTTTTTTTTAATATATTACTAATAGCACCTAATACGTAAGCTTGTATTATATTTTTAAGATTTGTGAAATAGCTTTAAATTATTTATTGATAATGAAATATGAAAAACAATTAATAAATCTAAGACATCTGATTACGCTATAAATAGCTGAAAAATAGTCAAATATTTTAAAAATCTAATTTTGTTAGAAAAATAACCAGATAAACAATAGAGAAAAATTTAAAGTATCTAAGATTATTTATTTTTGAGTTATCTACTACTAAAAAACCAAATCGATTTTGTAAAAAACTGGTTTGCTTAAGTATGCCAGATGCTTAAATATTTTTTTTTTGTATTTCACGACGCTTTTTAATATTACTAAGATTTTTCATTCTTTTAAGTACCAATCGTTAATTAAATTCACTTTTCTATCAGAAAATATATTGAAATAGAAAAATTGAAGCATTTTTTCTGTCTTAAAAGATGATTATGATAGTCACATAATAGTTTATGAGAAATTATAAAATTATACACATAATTTTAAAATCAATATATTCATCCCTTTACTCACAATTAAAAAATGAGTATAAAATAATTGATGTTCAATGCATGCGTTTTGCCATTTATAAGAGGATTCTAAGTATTTTTCGACAAAAATGCATAAAGTATATTATTTTCATGACTTGTAAATTATAATAAACACTAATCAGGATTAATGAAAAAATAACTTTAAAACTCAACAAAAAACAAAACTATATTTAGTATTAAAATATTTGCAATGCACATATGTGTTAACTAATGTTTGTATTTTATTAAATCTAATTCTTTAAATCAACATACTGTTATTAAACTAAATTTTTATATTCTATATTTTACGTGTACTATATACACAAAAGTATATTATTTATTATGTTCTAGTATAACATAAAATAAGAAAGCTGGAAACGATCAAAACACAATAGTATAAAACACCGAAGTTTGCTAAAAAAAAATAAATAATGTGGTATCCCGAATGATATCGAATTGGATATTTTTGTTTTCAGACCCACGTAATGCCGATTTATGTATGCGATTGCGATCACGATTACGTTGCTGTGTTATGCTTGTCCATACGTCAAACAAATAAATATATGTGTGTGTGTGTGTGTGTGTACATACATATATATATATTAGATATAACAAGATAAATTGTGCATGATATGAAACGCGTGTGTATGCCAATCGATAACGAATATAGAGAAAAAAATCCAACTTGGATGATATTATATGCTAAAATAATGATATTAATTTTTATGAAAAATCCAATACGGTATAAACCCTGTATTACAAACAATATTTAAATATTAGGATTTTTAACAACAGTGGTATATATTTAGTTATATAATAAAGTGCTGTCTAAATTAATAAACAAACCTGAATAGGTAATCAAAGTAGACGTTAAGTCGCGCTCGCAAGTTTCACATGTCCCGTGATTAGACGACGATATTACTATCAATTAGCAAAACTACTACATGGAATTTTGGGCATCTAAGATCAACAATCAACCAGAACAAAATTATTGGACATAAGAATCAGCCGTTTTATAAATGATATGATATTTATGAAGTTATGATAATAGTTACAATAAAATTTGAATTAAAAAATGTTAATTATATTTTTTTTTTCAATAACAATATTTAAATTGTGTGTCGTGTGTACTATGGAGCATTCAAAAAAACTACAAAATTATTGGGAGTCAATTATTGAATCACGGTTTGGTTCTTCAGTGACTCCAGTTCAAATTTCACGCAGACTGCTAAAATAAATAATTAATTTTTCTTTTTATACGTGTCTTTCATGATGAATATTGACCGTGTTTTATTTAAAACAATAGTTTGTTCATTAAATGTCTTTTTATAGCCGTTAAGGGTTATTATTTTACTATACTTATTTGTATGAACTTTTTCGGATTTTTTTCTGATCACAGTATTTTTTTTTTATTTCAAATTATCGTCTTAGATACCAAAATATTATAGATGTTTATTACATAATATTATTATTACGTATAATTCTGTGTAATAGTGCCACTGCGCCCTATGCACATATCACGTCATCGTTGGACTTTCCATCCGTTATTTTCGATTCGTTACCTTCCTCCTACCACCAGAGATATTGAACTGCCCTCCCACGCGTCTGTATTGTTGAACGATGGCGAGCCCGAGTTTATGGATAACGGGTCAAGACCCGCGGAACGGCATCGCATACATCAAGCTCGGGAACCAACGGCGATGGCAGCAGTAGGTTGTGTGAGATGATTTCGCGAGAGAGGGTGGTGGGATGTGTGGGTGCGAGCGGCCGATGAGGAGGTGGAGGAGAAGGAGGGAGAGAGATTCGAAAAGGGCCATCGGGAAAAGGGTATTTCCGTATGTATGGCGTTAAAACTAATCAACCGTGATGAGACCGCATCAGTCATAAAAACTGGCAATGTCGGGGCATACGTGACGTCGTATTTCATCCAATCGTGTGTATGTGTGTGTGTGTGTGTGTGTGTGTGTGTGTGTGTGTGTGTGTGTTAACGTGTGTGAAACGCGTACGTCTAAGTGAATACGGGGTGCACCCGCCACCCAAGTGTTATAAACGACCGGCAGTCGCATACGGACCCCGGAATTCGGTGATTTTTTTCGACCCGGTTTTGCGTCTATATAAATTTTGTCGGACTCAAATGTGAGTTTGGAAAACTTTTCATATTTTTTTTTTTTTGTCTGCCTGTGGCTGATTGCAGACCGAAAAATGTGCGCTCTGCATACATGTTCACTGCATCTCGCTAGGTGTATGGATACAACCCTCACTGTTAAGTATATTTAAATGACTGTGCACGCGGAGAGATCTATCTAGTGGAGGAGAGTAAGGTGTCTTTTTAATTATTACCGAGTATATTATATATTTCGTTAGTGTTTTTTTGACGTTGATTTTTTTTTTAAATATAGATTTTCCCCAAAGAAAATATTTTTTAATATATTTGTTTTAAATGTCGTGAAAATTTGGCGATTTTTTGGTATCCATGAAATAACCAATTAAATAAATACTTCAAACAGTTAAAATTCTCTATACGAAGGATGATAATTCGTCGTAGTCGACACTGCGGAATTCAATAAAATAAAAATAAATATTTCGACGGGTATTTTAAAAGTATCATGATTGTTTGAATATTTCACATATGGAATATATACGGAACATCGCACGAAGTACACTTATACTTAGTATTATCTGAAACTCTAAATATTATATTTATACCAGACAGATAACATCTGAATAATATACCTTGTATACATCAAATATTTGTTTATTATTCTAACAGTTATACAGCAAGGTAAAATATTTTCAGTAAATTTTGAATCCAACAAAATTGTATTTATTGTATTACTTCTCTGGATTTGTGTATTTTAGTTCAACAATTTCTATAACATTGACAGTAGCATTAAGAACTAATATCACCATTTTTTTTTTTTATTAATATTTACTATGAAAACAACAAAGTCACTAAATAATAAAAATCAATAAACGTATGAATATAGAACTCCTTTTTACTTTCTTATTTGAAACAATTGAACAATGCAAATTGTACCCATTATTAACGATATGATGCAGTTATTGTATTTGTGTACAGATATCCAATTAAATCGAAAATTTCCTACTTCAGTTATGGTTATTTTTATATATCTGTGTCCTCGATAATATTTGTTTTTTGTAACATTGATAATAGTTTTGAAACGGGAAGTCTTGGTTTTCCTACAACCTAGAGTCGACAATGATTTATTTTCAGACTTAAGTTATGGATTTAAATTTTTTATAATACCTATACATCTAAATAATTTATGCTATACATTTAAATTACAAAATAAATTGTGCATGTCGACTGATTGCGTTGATTTTGTTTTTACATTGAAACCACGTTTACTGTTAATGCACTGACATTCAACTCCATGCACAAATTACAACACTTATGTAATTATATTTTTTCCTTTAAATTGTACAGCTAACCACAATATTTTCAAATACTATCTGGAAACACAAACTCCCACACTTTCATCGGATCCTTGTTTGTCGTCATAAAGTACAGCATAATTTACAAACCTAATCGCTAAAATATTAATCGACGCTGTTAAGTTATTGAGTAGTTTAACAGACCGTTGATAAATAGCTAAATTAACGTTTCTTAATAAACTTAAATCTGATTTTGTGGCCACCTACTCTTCTGGCAAATATCAACTTTAGGGTGTCCACCCGAAAACTTAGAAACTCCACTCCTTCATCAACTACCTTTATAATATCATGCTCGAAACTATTTAATGGGTCTTTCGACAACATTTTGAAAAAAATATGTTAAGTACACAAAAATTATTAGGTAGATACATTAGAATATTTTTATTTATTTGGTTGGTATTTCAGGTAAAAAATAAAACCGTTTCCTATATAAATAAAACACAAATAAAAAGACTAACACTTATGATACATAAATAGTTAAATTAAATTCGGTGTTGTGGACATTTCGGCGATCGACCATAGCAATGACACAATATTATGTAAAACCTGCGGGGTAGACCCAACTTTGCATATACGAGTATTTTGTACACACCGCGTTATAATAAAACGTAGAATATCTCATTTTTCAGATACCAAGCGACAGAACCTCGGTCTCGCGCTCTTCTCCTCACAACATCATCTGACAAAACAGCAGTCCCAGCGTGAATGTCAATGGAATATTATGTACTACTGCTATGGAAGTCATAGACTGTGAAGGAATGGATGTGAAGGGTCGGGAGCAGGAAAGCTGCAGGACGCGCTTTATCTTTGTGAATGGGCTTGTTCGGGGCCGGATATATCAACCAGACGCGAGCGGTAGCCGTTGGAATGTCTTATATATGAGTTATGTTAAAATTAGAGAAAGAGAAAGACAAAAAAGCTCCGTCGCGAAAACAAACGAACGTTTATGTGCAAAATAGTCATCGGAAGGAATGTGCAATAATAAAAACAAAAACATCACCGTCTGCGCGTCTCCCCACGATTTTTTTCACAATATGTAAACAATATTTTATATGACTGATGTTTTTATAAAGAAAATTTTATGAATAATAATCTCTTTTTTTTATTATCTGATGAAATATGGATATATATAATTACAATTTGTGATAACAACAATATTTTTCTATCTTTGAGTAAAAAATTTTATCCCATTTATTTTATAATTAAATTTAAAATATGTTTCCAATATTAATTTTAAACTTAAATATTTATAAATTGTGTAATTATTGTGTTTTTCTAAAGCCATATCAATTTAGCTTGGCTTAAATGAATGTTCATCGTAAATATGACCTTAAGTGAAGTATTATATTAACTGGCAAAAATAATTGATTTATTCATTTAGTCATAAATATTACCCAAGTATTAATAATTAACTTTTTAGTTTTTGTTCTCAATCAAAAATTGATATATAATCCTTCAATTATGTTTCTAATGTTTAAAATGTATGTTAAACAATCAGCCTCAAATGAAACATAAAAAAAACATCAATAATATTATTATATACGTTTCTAAAATGTAATTAAACGTTTCAGGGATAAATTCACTTTGGATTCCATTCATAGTGTGAATGCAACACTCCATAGTATTGATAATATTTCCAAAAATGTCTGTACTGTCACAGAACTAACTTATTCTATGGTACCATATGTTGTACATCTATGATATTTAATTTTTCGTGGCCCAGTTAAAGAATATTTTCGGAGTCTCACCATTATTTAATATTATACATTTATTTCTACTTTCATGCGCAATTCTTCTAGCACCCTTCAATTTTATCGACCACCATGCCATTCATTGATTTCATTTATTGAAAATAGTATTAAATTCAAAGAATCTTGGTAATATATCGACCACCACATTATTTTGAATTTAGCAACAATTGATTTCGTAGAATCATCACAACACAAATCAGCATGATTTTTTCATTTACATTTTTCATTTATTTTTTACTTCTTTACTCCTATACTACTTAATTTCATTATTTATATGACATATCGATTATTCAAATTTAAAAATAATGAAATAATAATACTATATATTTTAACAAAGCAATTTTTAATAAGTTTAGATTTTAATATCGATAACGTGTCGGTATAATCAGAAAATAAATGAAATAATATCATTAGTGGTAAATAAATTTATTATTATAGGTGTTTATAGTTAATGATAATGTTGAAATCCAGTAACACCTTTATCTTAATTAACGTTTAGGTAACAATTTCAGATTGCACAAAGTTTTAAACTCGTAACTTGTATATTTTTATAATTATTATGGATATCTTATTTTACATTACGACACAGTTCAATATTATTATAAGAAAGCATATTGCTTTGTTACTGGTTACCCGTATCGCGGTAGTGGCATCAAGTATTCACGGTGGTGTAACCACCTCCGAATCTCCTGCCATTCGGTCACTACAGTTAGGTTTGGGTGAAGTATCTCAACTTTCGGACAGGGACTAAGAACATTGTAATTATAGGGACTTTATACGATTAATATACATGGATGTGAAGATGGCTCACTTTTTTTTATCTCAAATCAATCTAATCCATTTTAACTTTTAGCAAATACTTAGAAAGAATTAACAAGTTAGGTTTTAAAATGTACAAGTCATTATTTTCAAGTACGGGAAAAAAATAAAGAAAGTGGGCCAACATAACATAGCCCACCTTTTTTCACTTACACATTCCAAAGTGATATCGTTCGATTCCGTATAATTAGCAAGTAATTGCAAGTCCATAAAAAAAATTTGAAAATCTATTCTATGATCTATGCGATTTTTTTTAGTTCGGTGGTTTCCTTTTTTCACCTCTACTCTTTTGGAACTAATAAAAATACTCACAGGTATTCGCATTGAATTTATAGTAACAATCAAAAATGTTACCGCTAATTCGGCTAAAATATTTATACTGTACTTCATCGTTAATTTTAATAGTATCGTATGCTTAATGTCGTTATTAGTGTGTATAAGTAAAATAAAAAAATAAATAAAAGAACACCTGAAATAACATTTCTATTTTATTGTAAACACTTGCTTAGGTATCTACGTACATGTATATTTTTGAATTTATCTTTATATTCATATAATTGTTTTTGTCTTTTTAACTTATTCTTAAAGCGTGAATAGTACATAAATATAAAACTTATTTTAGTTTAATAAATATTTGACGTACATTATTATATGGGACGTAATTGAAGTATTTTTACCTGATACAATTTATACTTTTTTCTCCAAATAATTTTTTTTTTTTTCAGGAGTCTGATAATTGTAAGACCTATTTTAAGTATAGTATTATAATAACTATTATAGAAAATTTATAAAATCATTTATAATTTATTGTAATAATTTAACACAGGATTTTAACTGCATGATATTGATGATAAATGTACATCTTCAATTGTAATTTTGTTAATGGTGTGTTTGAAGGCGAAATATGCTGTATTTGTGTTGATTTTTCTTAATTTTGATAAGGCGGCATTGTCTATTTTTCATGACGGCAATACCATGCATGGTCTGGATAAGGAATAAACACTATAAATAGTTTGTCTGTTAATCATTGTTAGATTTATGGAGAAAATGCAACTATGGAAATTAAAATTATTCTATCCTAGTTTCGACTCCAATGTGGACACATCTCATATATTTTTGATTATAATTTGTTTGTAGTTTATAATAGTTAAATTATTCATTTAATTGCAATTTAATATCATCATTGTTATAATGGTAAATCTAATTCGAATTTAGACTTTTTATTATTAAATGTTCTTATTTTTTATTCTTATCATTATATTTTATTTATATCAATATGTTTATAGTGATTTACATTTATTATATCTATGGTCTAAGGAATAGGTATAAGACATTTCTATACTTAACGTGTCTGTGTCAATTACTCGTCTATTTTTAAATTATGTAATTGGTGCTGTATTTTACAATACAGGTGCCTACATATGTTATAAGTTACAACTTGATACAATCTTGACCGTGCATGTCACACTATTAATAATTTGTAAATATTGATATTTTGTACTTGGTTACTTATTTTTTTCTTAATAAAAATATTGTTGCTTACAGACGCGCATACAGTATTTTTTTTTTTATTGGGGGGAGGGTTGGCTTACAAATTCTCTTACTATCCCTTACACACAAATACACAACGACCAGACGATTTTAATAATTAAACTTAGGTATATTAAAAAAAAAAAAAAAAAAAAAATATGGACTTTTGCTCCACTAAAGACTCTTTGCCTGGGTGCTCCACCGGTTGTGTGCAAGCGCGGCGAGTGATAACAAAAGAAAAAAAAAACCTCAAAAAATGCAGCGCTGGTGGATATAATAATTGTGCCTAATAACTTATTCCGGGGACGTTACCGCGTAGGCACCACTACCACAGTAATGTTCATGTACGTATATCGCACACACAAGCACGACACGTACAGTCACGCTGTTACGCACCCACAACGAAATCGCATAACAATATACGCACAAACACACACGCGCACGCATTGCATATTCGCATTATGCACTCGGTCGCACTCTTGTGCGGGGTAAACGTGCGTGGTAAATAATAGTCTGTTTATTTAAACATATTATATATATAACAATGATATGCGATTAGCGCACGGGTTTGTTTCGGAAAATACACGGGATTTACGAAATTTCACGTTTTGTTTGGGCCGGTCGTGGTTCTAGTGGATGGGCCATAACAACGGCTATGACAGTTGTTGCAAAAGCCGCTCGTTGTTTCTAATTTAGCGTTTCGCGGAAATCTAATTCGATGGGCAATATTAATTTTTCATAGTCCATCATAATATATCATCATTCGACTAACGTAAGACAGCGTAACGTAATGCTGCTGTATTTTGGCGTTTATATCGATACCGTTTTATTTTATTTATTAAAATACGTTGTTAAACACTACACCATTTATATAAATGATAGTTATTACATTTTAGAACAATAAATAATTTATAATATATAATTAAAATTTTTAACCACACCATTTATACAAACGACAGTGCTCAGTCTGTAAAAATAGGAAGGAAAATATGTATATTATTAATCATTTAATCAATTATTAACCGGGGACCAACTTGTACGTGTCGCGAAAAAATCGCGGACGCAACTCGGATATCGCGATTTATATTTTCGTATTTTGGGACGCAATTCGTATGCAACCGTGTTTACATAAAGTATTAGGCAAAGCGCCATCTCATGTTTCTCATCAAAATCACCACTGGACGACAGTGACATCGATTTTAATGTGCACCCTTACAATTTTACATCTCTTATTCAAACCATACAAATAGACAACTACTATTATACTGTTATAATTATGCATCAATAAATCAATTAATCATAAGTAACTAATAATTATACTATAACTATAAATATTACTATATCACTAACTAGTTATTATCATATTATCGGTTATCAACTAAAGTTGGTGTGGTTTTAAAATAAAGAGAATCACTCGTTTCGTATATTCGGTACGTAATATTCTTTTTGTATAAAAATAACGATTTGGCCAGTCAAAATGTTAAAATACCTTTTGTACACGTACCAAGTCTAATATTCGACGTTTATAATATAAAATATTTATGTTTCTATCGGGGTTCACGTAACACTTTTTTGTCGGTCCGATCAACTCCCAGTGCTAGATACACGCGTATATACGGTCTTCGGACAAATTGTATGTAAATCGAAGAGAAACTTTTCGGAAAGGTACGACATAAAAAAAACCCGAACTGCACGGTACGTGAAATGAGATACCGTGTACGACGACACGCATCGAATAAATTCGAAAACGATTTTTTTTAGTTTTTAATGTTTCCTATAACTTTTACACACTTATAAACATCCACCGTATACAATATAAGAATATACTATTATAATATATTACGTAATTATTAAATTAAATGCACCCAGAGAACCGGTTTTTTTATAAGTATAAAACAATACTGTCGCTGCCTTTAAATTTTTATTGTTATCTAATGATTTTTTTAATCTAACTTTTAGCACGCGAGCATGACGACTAACCACCTATTGGAGTTTCACTCAGTAAGTATAACGCATTAAGGGTGGTTATGTGTGTATCGCTCACACACACATAACGAGTTGTTTAATTGTATGTTTTATAATTATTATATTATACGTAATATAATAATACAATGTTGTCAAATTACGATTAAATAACGATAAATTATGACTGTTACGATTAAAAAAAAAATAACACAAAAAATTGATTAATACGAAGTGTCGAGGGAAACACTCCTTAAAAAAAAAAAAAAAAAAATGTGTAATAATACCCTTTCTACCATTAATGGTACTTTTACTATTGATACCTACTCCGGTTATTTTACCTACGGTGGATATACCTAGCATAAATCCTACGACGCACCTAGTTATCTAGACAATTGTTTGATACGTCTTTAAACTCGTTCGCCGTTGTTTAAATATATTTCTTGAAGTACCTACCACACTCCAATCCGTATATAGATACTTTACTTAAGTGGCAAACTCTAGACTTAACCTGCAAAGTTTGTATTTCCTAGATTTATATAGTTCTCTAAAAACGTATATTATACTTTACTCGGACGGGTAAATTATACGGGTATATAGTGTTAATGGATTACCCACGGTAGTATATTAATCTAACTGTATAAACATTTCTTTGATAATATTTACACACAATTCAAACCGTTCTAATGAAAACCAAGTAGATTATCAGGGCTACCTGCAGTATTGCTTTTTGGTTCGAGCGGTCCCGCGAATCGATATGGAGTGTAATAATATAACAATTAAAAAAATAAAACTAATCACAAAGGAAGTTAAACGCCAAAAGGAACGCTGCTTTTTGTGGTAAAAGTAAAAACGTAATTTTTAACACAATTAAAACGTAACCATTCATAAAAAACTTTCATTTATTTTCGTTCAAAAGTTAATTAGTTTTAAAAATAAAGCTTTTTTTTATCGTATATAAATATTATTATAATAAATGTATGTAGGTATATACGAGAAATATGAACAATAGAGTATAAAATTAAACTTTCAAAATAATGGTAATTTAGTTTGGCGAGATTCGGTTGATAAATTTGACCGTTTTAGTGGGATTTAAATCAAATTTATGACTAGGCAAGACTCTCGCGCGTAACCTACTATAACTCAAAATCAAATACGTATAAACGTAATCAACTATCACAGGTGTTGTTGAAGGGAATTATACCCTGTTCCCGCTCATATCTCGAGCACCATTCTAATTTGTTCGTTGCCGCTACTTGTTTTCGGTTCAGTTTTTGGACTGTTTAAATTTATCTCGGAAAATATCCATAATTATTGTAATAGTAATAATAATATAATCACCGATGTACCGTGTGGACGTATCGGTAAATAATTAATGTAGTTCTACTCATATCAATCTTATCAATGCGATAATAATATTAATAATAATACCATATATTGTAAATTTAATATTATAACCTAAACAATCGATATATATATATATATATATATATATATATATATATATATATATATATATATATATCTTACAAATTTCATTATGCTGTAGTATTTCGATAGTATTTTGCATTGACATAATCAACTATTGTCCTGATTGGTGGTGGTCTCAGTAGTGGGTGAAATGGGTGACATAATATTGATACCAATATAAATAAAGTACTAAGTCTCTGGTTGGTATATTGCATTTGTTTCACGCATTAAACACGAGCCACTTACTTTGTTAAAATTAATTATATTAATATTATACATGTCTAGTGATTAAATTGGGAACAAATTATAGGGGAGGCTATAGATTATACTCAAAAATTATGAACGACCCTGGTTCTAATATTTTTTATAGGTGCATATCATATTTGAATCACACATTTTATAATATATAACTTGTATATTATAACTAGTAATCGACTTAGATATCTTATATTTAATGCCTTCACTCCAGTCTCAAATTGATAATTGGTAGTACTGTTTCGTTCAAAATTCATAACATATATCTCAAACAGGATACTATCATATACGAAACTAATTATAATCAGTAGGTACCTATATAAAAATACAATATAGTTTCATATTATTATTATATATTTTAAATTTTTATCATTTATAAAAAAATGTATACAATATATTATAATATATATTTTTTTTTTTTGCTTCATTTATAAATTTTAAATTTATGCATATTTTAGCCGCCCCCTCCTCCCGATTTTTGAAATTGAAATTAAATGGGACTCAAAGGGATAATTATACTGAGAATGGAACGCTCTCCATTTTTAAGCACTGCACATCATGTCACAGTCAAAATGTGTATCTTATCAAAATAATAAGTCACACACAACTTTTTATGCGAAGAATCGAATGACGCGAAGAAATGACCAGTTCGTCCTGACTAGTCCGTGATCTCATCTGTTTTTAGATAGGCACTTAAACTATTTAGGCACGCTGAGTGCCGAGTCGGTATCGGTTACCGCGGATAGACTTGCGGTTCTAGTGAATAGTATATAGATATCGGTCAGTGGTAGACGTCTGATAACGAGTACAATCCGGGAACAGTATAATATCAATATCCAAATTTTCGGTGGTATGGGCCCTCACATGCGATAGGTACAAATTTTTTCCTCCGATCACTACCGTTGACATGTATATAATAATACAAACTCCGTAGCGAGACCATTTCAATTTAATGCATATGACAGAAATATTTGGTATAAATATAGTTAGGTGTATAAAGTATAGCAACAACATCAACAGCGACAACTACTACAACAGCAGTGTATAATAAACTTGCACACACACGTACGCACGAGATTGTATATATATTTTATATAGTCTCTAAATCGGATTTATAACTTCGAGCCCGTCACAAAAAGGCTTAAATCAAGTTTTCTACTCCCCGTAGGTTTTAAACTTTTTATACAGGTTAGGTAGACCGCGTTCGTTCCTCTACGGTAAAAGTGAACTGCTATGTTTTTATCGGTAAAGCGCTGACATAAGAAGTTTAAGTAAAAGAAAAAGTAACAACTTGGATTCTTTTAAACACGTTTCATTTTCGCCTGCAGTATACGAGAACACTTGCACAAAGAAAACTGATTCCCGGGAAATGTTTTTCTTCATACTTTGCTCCCGTGTGCGTACGTACGCCAATATAAATGTGTGTATATTTGGATGACCGTCTCGAGTTCCCAAATACTTCCGTGCACCTGCGGCCGTTCTCCCGAGAACTTGTTCCCGTTGGTATACAGTTATAAATTTATAATAATATTCTTTACAGCACAAACTAATCATGCATGTGATATTACAATATTGCACCGTCGTTCTATGAACTTCAATAATATGTGTACACGACGCTAGATCTACAATTTTTTTTTTTTTCGTATACGTTTTATGCACCTCAACTTTTAATCCAACCACATTATTCCGCATCTTTAGCGATATAAGGCCATATTGTCGTTAAAGTCCAGCCATCTGTCTCTGAACGGAATTCTTTAACATAACTAAATAATTGTAAATTACTATTGATGTATCGTGTTGCAAATGCGTTGCTATTGACTTTTAAAAATTCACATATTATTAAAACAAAATATAAATGCTTAAAATTCTTTGTCGTAATTTTATTGTATAGTTTTTAAATCCAACGTTTAAATGAATATTTATAATACATAATAAATAATAATTTCTACCTACAATTGAAAATTCAAAAACAAATACAACATACAGTACAACATCGTTTTTACAGCGAATTTACTATACATATAACAATTTAGTATATTTATATTACCATTATATAATTATTGATGTACGTATAATATACAATCAGATGTAGATGGTATTTTATGTTCATATTACAGGCGTTGATTTGGATGTTGAAATAATACTATACGTTTAAATTATGAATATTTATTATTCCTAAATCGAGTTTGAAGGTAAGTCGTATTAATAAGTTGTGTTTATATATCAGCCAAACGTCATATAAAAGATTAGTTGAAATTATTTTGGTACGTACCTTGTACCTACTACCTACCACCTACGACAATCAATAAAATATGTTTCCAACACATAAAAGTTTTACACATAAAATATGAAAATCATATAAGGGACAATATTATACATCACGTACGTTTTCATAAACAGTTGGTACTGCACATACGAATGTTAATATTTTATTTATAAACTTAATTATATTTATTCAATTAAATTTCATGTACATCTGAATACAGAGAACCACAAAGAAGACTCATGTGGGGACTCAACAGTTTTAAATATCACATTAAAATAATATTTATTTAAAATAAATTCTCTTTTATGGGTAACTTTTTTGTATGTAATTTCGTTTGGTGGAAATAAATATCCAATAGAAAATGTAAATCGAAAGTTGGCATGAATAAAATAATTAACCATTGCCGCTTAAAATATCAATACAAAAATTATTATATATATATATATATATAACAAGAAGATAAAAAAAAAATTAATTATGGTGTAATAATGCTGTTACGTGCGATCTACCAGAGATCCTTATGATGGTGATTTTGTAATTAAATGTATTGAAATAGTAACTAAATATCTATTTATTAACATCAAAATGAATACATATAATTGTACAAGTAAAAGTGTGAGTGTTTGTGAATATATATATATATGTAGATGAGATTGACGTAAAGGTGCCATAGACTCAGCAGGTATGGTACATCTGAATACTCTGTCCTTTGGGCTCCCTTTCATATGGTCTTCCCATTCTGCTTTCCATAAGAACTCAGCCAACGGCCTTGTAGTTGTTGTTGTCGTTCTTGCAGCGGGATTCTAATAATTGCGATGGCAATCTTAATCCTAATAAATGTTAAGTCGTTATTTATTTAGTACCTAACATGTAGTGTTTCTAGAAATTGCAAAGTGGATCTCTCCTGGTTATTTATTATAAAAAATAGCTAATTATTTAGTTAGTCATTTCGCAGCGACCTTTAAGCGCATTTCTGATTCCTACATTTTATATAATATAATATAATAACGGTGTAGCTTCTAAGAGTTGTAGCTTATAACAAAACAATACAATGCAGTGGGACTGAGTCGACGGTCTTGTCTACAATAACAATTATTTTGTATGGACGTTAGGCAGTGGAATTATTTTTTAATTATTTCTATGGTTTTTTTTTTTCATATTATTCATTTTTATGTTAAAATGAATTTTAAAAACACCGGCGAACAATTAAAATAAAATCTGAAATCAATTACGATGGAGACATACGTAAATAATAATGTATTTTTTTAAATTAGAAACGAAATGCAAAGTTTTATTTTTCCATTGAAATTTAAGAAATAAAAAATTATGAATGAAAATTTACAAGTAATTTGTAAGGAATTCTAAGGTCTTCAAATTAAAAAAAAAAAAAATCCACGAAGCAAATAAAATATAAATAATTTTTTTTTTTTTTTTAATATGAACTCATGAAGACTTAATCTATCAATACAGTAACCGAATGATCATTAGGCTAAACTTGAATTACATATTTAGAAAACAGTGGGTACAACATATTTGCTAGTTGATTTTTCAAATAATCAGTAAGAATAAAAACAAATCTGTTTGGTTTTAACCGTTTTATTTTCTTCGTGTGAGTTGAATAATATTATATTCGTTTAATATACGAAAATTACCACTAAAAACAAAATGGATCACACGGAATGTCATTATAATATGAATCTGAATTACTGTGACTTTCATTTGATCTTTAAGTATAACATTCGTTGCCTGATATTATTAAGTACCACTCTTTGATAAAATGTTTCATTATAAAATCAGTCGTGGGAATGCGATCCTTCATTAACCAATAAGAGTTCCACGCCATAGGTCTTAGAACTTTGTGGTCAAACTTGCGGTTATTGCGGATGAATCATAATAATAATAATAATAATAATAGAGGTAAAATCTCCGTAGACCATAATATGTACTTAAAATAATACTAAGTACCATCATGACCACGGGTGCTATAATAATGTTACCGTCGATTTACCACAATAATAAATTGTTGGTATTCAATAAGTAAATTTTTGAATGTACGAACATTTTATTACTCTTTTTTTTAATAATTTTGAAATTGACTGGTAAATAGTGATTTTCGGAATATTATTAATGGATATTTGCAAAACAAAAACCAACTACATTATTTTTTTTATAATATCAAATATGTATCAAATTATTATTTTACAATGTTAACATTTTTTTTAAGTTAATTAAAATGCGTAAGTCATATATAATATATATATATATATATATATATATAGTCGTGATTGGTTTAAGAAATATTACAGAAATACACACCATATAATATTATCTCTATAATATTTGTATCAAATAGTTGATGATTCTAAACTATTCTAATATTATGAAATCACTTTTAATTATACATTTGAAACAGAACAAATATCGTCCTGTAATATACATAATAATATTTGATCGCATTTCAATACCAAAAAAAGTTTATTGAACTCAAATCTACTATGTATTTACTTACGCTAAGTTGAATTTCACTCGAAAAAAATACAACATTTTCAACAATATAACTCCGATAACATACAAATTAATTCTAATTCTCTTATTCGTTAAATTAATTTGGTTAGGTCCAAAACAGAAAAAAAAAATCTTTATAATTCACGGAAAACTTCAGCCATTGAAATTCTAATTTCCAGAACGGAATTGGGTCGTTGTATTGGGGTAGATACGTCAATGTCGATAAATATTAATTAAAATATAACTTATGATTACTGGGCATTACCGCCGCCAGTTCTCACTATAAATTCTAGTTAGGTATTAAATGCACACCACATTTCAATAATTTGCGTGCGCACAATACACTAATGGTTCTCCTAATGAGATTTATATCTAATCACAATGTCGGAATTAAAGTACTTCAGTCCAGTCTAAATAATTGCATGATAACCACACAAGAATGATCGTAACCTAACCTAGCTTAAAGTTGTCACTACTTATGAAATCAATAATGTATAACACCGGTATTTTATGCAGAATACAACTTACAAACGTGTTTTTCGTAATTGATATTATTATTATATTTCTTACGTATACGCTTGGACTATATACTAGTATAATTTTAACAAAAAAAAAAAATAATTAACCAATCTCCTTTTTCGCCCCTCACTGCTATTTCACACGATGAGTTAAAAAAAATAAAACCCTCATACAAAAAAACAATTTTAATGTTTAACCTCTTTGTGGTCTTGCGGTATTCAAGCACGGAATCAGGCCAAACAATATGCTGACCACAAAAAAAGTAAAATATATTTTAAATATGTATCGATAAAAAGGGGGGAAAGTACGTAGGTAGTTCTGCTGTATAGTGTACACATGTAGTTGTCAATTAGTGTACCTCGTCATAGTTGGTATAGCCACTGTCACTGTAGTTAAATTATTTAATATTTTTTTTAAATTTGAATTCAATGACAAACCATAGGATATGAAACATGATTGTGGGCGAAAGCGGTCTGTCAGCATATATGCCTAAGTCTATTTTGATATTGCTATTTAAGTAATTTATTGTATTATTAGTATTTCGGTAGGCTGATTTAATTTTTGCTAAAAATATTATATCTATTACATTACTAATATTTAATTATTTAAATAGTTTTTATTATAATATATTTATATGATTTATTATTGTTATTAACTTTTGAGTCAACACCGACTTATGTGTAAAGCGGAGTCAGGTTCATAGGATAAAATATAGGCAATATCATAACATTTATCTATAAAAGTTTTGAAAATGTTGTGTATTAAAATAATATTATATTATGATTCAAATATATGTACATACTAATTTCAAGTCCCCGAGAATAATAATGTATTTAAATTACAACAAAATATCTAAAATCGATCTTCTTCGTTTTAAATATTTATTTCGTCCAAATGTGCATTTCAAATGTCCATAAAAAAAATTGTGCTTAATATTTAATCTTTTAATTTTTTCAGTATGGACAACTTATTAGGATTTTGTATTAAATTCTTCGAACTACTTCGTTTTATTCGTTTCTCGTTCGAGCGATATATTCCATGGTTATCATTCTTCTCGTGTTATTGTTGTGCCACCGTTACTGGTTCTATCATCACATAGTATTTACGGAAGTTCACACAGTTCTTAATAATATGTTCATAAATAAAACTTTCATTTTTATCGGCGACATATCGGCCGTATAGCATCATTCACTGCATATCAGATCACATCACAGACATGTAGCTTCGGAGTGGTTATTTGTGTTGTTTGTATTCCCCCTCTTCTACAAGACTTTTTGACGTGTTTCTAATTAATGTATTATTCTTTATTATACATAAATAACACGAACCCTTCTTTTAGTATTATGTTATTTATGTGTCCACTAAATAATATATTTACACATTCAAGTATAATTAAATTTTGTATATTATAATATTAAAACAGAAACAACCTCTCATAAATGTGTATAATAATGTAGTTTCGAGTGTGTCGAATTTCGAAAAATATTCGTAATGATTTAACACGGGTATCAAGTGTTTATCGAATTTTGGTTTAAACAATATGACATTATACTATTGGTATTATATTGAATACAAAAATAGAGATAAAAAAAATGTTTGAATGTGATATAGTTATTTTTTTTTTTCATACTATTTGAGTATACTTTACAGGAAAAAAAATAAATATAAATAAATAATGATGACAAACAACAAAATATAGTAGCGGTTACTTTTTGCAAAAAAATAACATGTTAGATATCATTATGGTCACGCAATCATAATATTATAAATACTATATTAAAATTTGGCTAAAATTCTGAATACTAACCGTAGAAACCGAACACTTATAGTCAAGTAAATCAAATTGTATTAAAATTGTAAATAATAAGACGTTGTTGTTTTTTGTACTTATTCATAACTTGCATGTAATTTGAATGTAATAGGCGTATTCACATATGTAAAGCGTATCATTATACGGTTAGGTGTATTTAAAATGATAATGATAAAATATATAAGAATTGAATTATTGTGTACTGTATTGTATTACCTATATAATATATTAATATTCTGTTGATATCTTATTTACAGACTCAGATTAAAAGCCAATGTCACCCTCCCCTTCATTCAGCCCCTCCAAAAAAAAAAATATTAGCAACGTTTAAATTTAAGATCATAAAAAAACATATTGTTAAAATGATTTAACGTCATGATCTCCTTTTATAAATTATTTTTAAACACGTCAAAGTAATTAAACTGTCGAGAACAACAAATAAAAAAAATGTAGAGATAACTATCGTCTGCTAAACTTTACTTTGCGATTCAGAACTCGGCTGCTGCCTTTACTAAAAAAGTATATATTATGCTTGTACTTAACATTTCTATACTCTGTTAACCTTAGCAAATTCACCAAGTATGACATACATAGTCATTTACGAATCAGTTATAAAACGTTACAATAGAAAATATTTGATTATTATCTTTCAGTCTTTCCTATCATTTACCAAAATAATCTATGGAATTTTGAAATTTCACATTTATGATTGAGCGAGTGGGCGTTTGGCATTTGACTGTATTTCAGGATATAATTTAATCAAATGTTTCAAAAAAAATAAAAATACTCATTAAATGTACGTTATAATAATTTAATGGAACAGTGAATTTTTTCCTGTATTTAAAATAAACCGGGGATTTATTTTAATTAAATTAATGCAAAGTCCGTAAATTAAATTACAATTTTATTTCTATAAAATATCATAAGAGTACACATTTAGTATTTTGTGGACTGCAGTATCTACTTAAATTTGCAGTTATATAATATGCAACTAAAGCTCATTGTAATTAGTTTATTATTTGAAAGTTCAAAATATATACTAAATATTTAACTATTATAATGTGGACTTTGAAAAACGAGTTTAATATATTTTTATAAATGCCTACAGTAATTATTTGCGAACAATATTATGTTGTGTTGGATTAATAATATTTCCAATGCATAACTACAGTACTATGCGTTATTGGAGTCTATAAATCATTCACGTTAAGAAGGAACTGGGTCGTTCGGCTTGAACTTCAAAGACGGTGGCTTTACCACTCATCTGGCATACAGATATATAACACTGTGGGGAGGGGCTGGCAAACGGGTGTTGCCTGACCGCCGCCGGATGAAAACTTGTCATCCGCGATGTCGAGATTCCTTTTTACCAGGAATGGAGCATAATAATATTATTACAATCATTGAACTTTCGTTGCATATTCGATAGTATACAGTGTAATGATCAACTACATCGATTTATTTAAATTCGTCGAATGCGATTTGTTTTTAGTGATTGATTTATTACAAGAATTACTATTTAGTTTTTTCTTCTTTGATCGATGTAATAATCATAAAAGAGATTATATCATTAGTATATGCAGTTGTTATTATTTAATGACTTAAAGGATTTTCATCCACATAATATTATTATAATATACAGTATATTATGATGTGCTTTGCGTACTGTAATCATAAGACGATGTAAAATCGCTTATTGACACCCGTTTACGGAAACATTAGCAAATTATAGACAAATTGTGCATCACATAAACCCCTTTTCCGCATTAGTTACTTAATGGACTTGATGTCTTAGACACTGACTTTTAATTGCTAACGAGTTTATTTCGACAAATTGAATGTTTTTTTTAATGACATGTCCGATTGTATTCGTTTGCATAAACTTCTTATTATAACCCATTAAATTACTTTTTCGCTTAAATTATATTCTGCTTTACAGCTTACTACTATTTTTTTTCTTTCATCGTTAGGTTTGAAATATTTTGAGAGGATGGGAATAGGGGGGGAAAAAACTTTAAATCGAAAAACTTGGCCGACGTATATCCACTTTTCTTCTGCTATAACACTAACAGCTCGTTTGACGAAATTTTGTCAATTCGACTCATAATATATACCTTATGATAGGTTCAAGGTTTCTTTCAAGTTGTCCTCGACGAATTTAGGCCCTTACATCATGAGTGACAGTCATCGAAATAACATGATGTGCGAGACCGGTTGTCTCCTCCAAAAAAACATTAATATCGATGCCGATACAAACTAATAATTGACAGAAAAAAATGTCGACTGATTGATATATTTTCCTTATGTTTACTAATTTTTATTAGTTTTTTTACGAAGATAAAATGGTATTCACGTCTTATAATAATCTATAATAATCCAGACTGACACACAATTTTCTTATGGCAAATAAAATCCTTCTTGTCATACATGCATCACCACCCTAACGAATTAATACGGATTGACACCTAAAGTAAGCCACCATATTGTAGGAGTTTATGTTTTAATCCTAAAATTGAAAATAACACTAA
This sequence comes from Pentalonia nigronervosa, assembly GCA_014851325.1. NCBI lineage: Eukaryota > Metazoa > Arthropoda > Insecta > Hemiptera > Aphididae > Pentalonia > Pentalonia nigronervosa. Next base: position 31,176 of record JACXSJ010002200.1, on the reverse strand, counting down.
TTTAAGTTTTTTTTTTAAGTTTCCGAATACTAAATAATTAATAGATTACTAATTGTAGTCTTCCTTAACAACGGTCAACACAGCCACAATAATATTATCAATATAAATATTACGGTTATTGTTACTTTAATAATACCTAAGTGTAAAAATGTATTGATTTTTAAAACGCAATATTTTACATTGAAATTACAGTATAACAATTTAAAAGTATACCTATTTTAAACATTTAAAATTCTAAACAATGTTTTATTTCCTAACATAATTTTGATGGTTTTTGTTGTACTTGCACATTCAGTTTTTACAGACGAAATATCTCCCTAGGTAGAGCTTATAATAAATATTCAAAAATGCATAGAATTACATTAAATTCACTTTTTAGGATTGCATTAAAAAAAAAAAAAACCGTTTCGTATAAATACCAATAAAATATTTTATACATATTACTTACCAAGTTAAAAGTAACTTTTAAATTTATATTACTTAAGACATAAAGATAATAGTTTTACTCATAATTATGATACACGATTAAGCGAAATAAAAATGTTATTAAAAATCATAAGTATAAAAGTGAATTTGATAAAAACACTTATATAATATTCCATTCAATCTCAGTAGATAATCTATTGTATTTTATTAATTTAAATAGTTTTGAAAATTATAGTTTGTATCAAAATATAATGCTAAATAAATTAATTTAATCATTATTATTATATGTATAGCACTTAATTTTTCTCTTTTTTTTTCTATATTAATGATTATTCAAACTTTATTTAGTCAAAATATTTATTTTTAGTTTATTGTAAATGTATTGTATACATCTATAATCACATAATAATATACCATAGAACCAAGGATAAATTTGTATATCATGTAATGTACGAACAAAATGTAAATTTTTGTCTCCTCCACAAACTAAAGCTTTTGGAAAAAAGCACTATAAAGAAACTCATGTCTAATAATTACTATTCCAATATCAGCATGTTGAGTATAAATAGTGTATTGATCATGTCTTAACGTAACCTACTAAATAGTTAAATTTATTCAACTACTTGACCGTCAGGTTTGGTGAATATTAAAAATTAGCATAATTGTATAATCTAAACGATATTATTTAATTTGATGAACACGGACTACGTGATATACACAGAACATGATGATAGTGGTTTAGTATACCATAAGTTTAACGATGCATATTTTATTATTATTATTAGAATTCTTAATATTATGACGATATCATATACTTTTATATAACATTATTTCTCAAAGGGTGTGCAGTAAAAACTTGAATCATTTTTATTTTTAAAACCAACCTTATTTTAACAAAGTATTTTAATACCTACGTGACAGGTTTAAACTTACTGTTTCATACATCAGAATAAAAAACAGTTCGATATTGAAAGAATAATAATATATAAATATAATATAAAGATTATTATATTTGCGAATTTACATAGTATGTGGTTCGTAGTCCTAATAAGTACTTATTTAATATTTTTGGCAAATTGACAATGTTTATCCAAAGACTACCGCGACTTATTATAATAACTAATAATAATGAGCCACGATGAAAAAAAAGTTTGGGAACCATTGAATTATAACCGTTATAAGGACGTGCTACCCATATATTATGTTATTCATTTTTCCAAACGCTCAATATAGCCAATTTTTCGTTCAAAATAATCCATTTAACTATTTTATTAAAAATAATAGGACATGTTTATTTATTTTCAAATTTTAATGATACAAATATTATGTTGGTCCTCATATAGATTTTTTTATTTATTTTTAATTTTAAAACAAGTTATGAACATTTAAAATTTTTTAAAAATTAAATTATGGGGTTATGAATTTCTCTTAAACTAATTGTATGCGTATGCACTTTTGTACAAAACTAATATTAAGATTGATATTTTTTATTCATTATGCGAGATGAATAAAATTATGCAATTATAAAAATATAAATTTTATCAATGCTTATTGATAAATAATTGAAGTGAAGCGATGATCAATAAAAAAAAAAAAAATTAACGCATTACTTCTTCAATAATATGGTTATTATTGTCATAGGTGTCAATATAAGTCATAGGTGATTAACATTTTGTACGTATTCGTTGTATTGTATAATAAAATGTATAATACTGATTGAAGTATACAATGGTTAAATTTCATGATAATTTTGTCATAGAAAACGAAATTATTATACAATTTGTTTTTGAAACAAATTTTATAAATCCCACTATATTCTAATTTTTCTCCTCGAAGATACGTATAACGTCAGCATACATATCTGTTTTTAATTTCTCAATGTTGTCATGTTGAATTTGATTATAAATTGAATATGCAATAGATAATGGTCATTATTTTCAGATAACCGTGGTTTTGATGATATATAATTTCTATTCATTGTACTTTTCTAAAAAGTGTGGAGCTTATGAAAAAAAATGCTTGTGATATTTCATCATTGAAATAGATGTAAATTGTTAAGTATGTTGGAAAATATTTAAAAGTTTTTATAAATGAATACAAAAAAATATTATGAGGAAATGTGCGATATAGAGCCAAGGTACAGAGCAGGTCGTTGTCTTATTTTTTATATAAAACTCATGATCTCATCCAACAATTTCTAACAAGTTCCAACAATGTCAACGCTATACGGTTAGACGAGTTTTACTTTCAATTGTAATGTTTGTCATGTACCTACTTAGCAACACAAATTTTAAAGTTTAACAGCCCTTTGAGGGTTTCCCAATTGTTTCCAACAAACGGCTAACAGTCTCCAAGTATACAACAATTCCTAGTGGGATCGGTTTGGAGGTCAAGGGAAAATTGTGTTAACTTGTTTTGATCTAATTTTACATACTATTCTTAGACCCGTACCTATGCTACTTATCCGTCGTCACTAGCTATTTATCAATAATTATAATAATAACTAAATTATAATATATTACCGATTGATACATATAATGTTTATGTAAGGTCTCTGTGATAAACCAAATTATTTTGTTTAAATAGTAAAGACGGATAATAATTATAGATTCTAGTCTTTATTCATATTATTCTATGATGATGTAGTTATAACTAAAAGTATATTACTATTTTACATAATAAGTACAGAATGATTATTTTATAGTAAACAATCATTTTTTTGGAAATATTTCCTTTATAAAAAATGTAAGATACCGATTATATCATTTAATATAACCATTATTATTTTCACCAATGACCTTCTTAGTGAGTTACACTTAAATTTAATTTTTAAGCGGTAATCTGATTTTTTTTTCATTTTAGGTAATATATTTTTATAAAACTATTTATTTATAATATTAAATAATGAACCAATTATTTTTTTTTAAATATATTTTTATGTTTTTTATATGACAAATGAAGTAAGGAGAGGCATCTCAACTCGTATTATTTAATATAAATGTATTGTTTACTTGGTTTTTAAAACTAAAAGTAAATAGACATTTAAGCTAATATAAAAAAAGCAGTATAAATTGTCAAATTTGCATATTATTATGTATTCAAATATTTATAAGTGATGATTTTGGAAAAAGTCAAACTTTTTCAAAATATTTAAATATGTAATAGTGGAGTCAGTAGTCTTAATTTAAACTGTAGCGTGAATATTAATTTAATGCGACTTTTTTAAACTATACTTATATATGACCACCAATAGCCTTTTTACCATTATTCATAAAATAAAATGACAAAAAACGCTTAAAAATGTTTTATTTAAAAAAAAAATAAAAATCAATTATTTTCAAACTTCAAAAATATCCATTTTATAGAGTTATTGCTTTTCCGCAATATTATAAAAAACAATTTTGAAATCTATAGAATTTCGAATGAACGATAGCGATACAAAATAGCAACACTTCCAAGTAATAATAAAATTAGTGTAAGCGATCAATACATTTTAAATCTGAACGACTAAAAACTGGAATTCGGATGAAAAATCGCAAATGCATTTTTGTTCGATCCGGTCTGGAATCGGAATATCGAGTATGAGGTGTGAGAACTAACGTGGGTCAGATTAGGGTGGGTGAAACGGGTCTGCACAATAGCTATACAAAGAATGCGTTTAAATGGTCGCACAACACATAGCTCTGTCCCATCGCCATTCGGATTCATGTTTTACCCACCTTGCCCGCAATTAGATAATTTAATACGACTATTATAATACATGTCTCCCGGAGCCGATTGATCGAAACAAGATTCCACACTATTATTACGTTAAATAATATATAGGTACGATTATATATTATATACGCATACCGTCGCGATTTTGGTAATTAGCAAACCGAGTTTTGGTTTCACGCGATCACCCGAACAATTATTTCGCGTCCAGACACTAACCTAACATAATATATCGATTACGAACGTCCGTCAAATAATATTGAAATTACGTGACCAGACCTCAGCTCAGATATTTTCGTTTGGAAACACTATATATTTATTTTTTCATATATTAATAATTTATACTCGCTTCTCGTGTTGCTCACCATCATTAAAATAATATAATTATATTGTCCGTCAATGAAAACAGAGATTATAACGTGCTTAACCACTATTAATTTACGATTATGCATATAATTTAACGTAATTTATTGTATAGAAATTGATTAATTTCTTCTTATTACAAAATAATAAAAATTATCAATTCTGCCACTACCGTAATAAATTTTATTCTAATTCGATTATAGACGCACAAACCTATAATTCTGACATTATTGGTGTGTACTTACCACATTGTAGTTATAATACATTGTTCATGCTTGCACGATACAGCATGCATAATTAAAAATATTAATCAAACATTTACTGACGACAGTGGTGTAGCGAAATTGCCTACTTCAAACGCCGTGTTACCATTGTTGTATTATAATATTGAGATTCTTTATTAAAATAATTAACATCATGCCATTTCGATAAAAATAAAAACGAACCCAACGATTCATACTAAATTTCTGGACCTGAAGAGGGAAAATATACGTTGAAACTGTTGTCACTGATAATACCTAAGTCAGCTGTCGTAGTGCATACGTCACCGCCAAGAGATAACTGTTTATACAATTGCATATTCACAACTGATAATTTGCAACTAATAATATTATATATCATTCAAAGTATATACCTTTCTACTTATAATAATATAATACAACCATCATACCTAGTACAGTATGCATTACCACATTTTTCTTTCACATTTATGTCCCGTGAAATTATCTCTTATTAGTTATTATATTTTTAGGGTTAGGAAATTTTGATGCAATGTTACCTTTTTTCTAGGTGTTCCAAAACGTAGGTCCATAAATATAAAATTTATTTGGGGTAATACTGATTATTTTAATGTCATCTTATTTTTACATTTTTCACGTTTTTTACAATTTATAAATGTAAAATTTTGTGATTAACAAGAGACTTTCAAATGTCTACCAATCGGCGATAGTACGAATAATAAAGTATATCACGATAAAACAGTGTATTTTTGATAACGATTTTATCATAACTAGGACTTTCTACTCGGAATATTCGTGTTGTTAAATATGCTGAGACTAAGTCACAAGACCTATCAACTAAACAAGCAACACATATATTATTTAAATTATTCAAAATAAATTTAAAACATTTTATAGTGTATTTTTTTAGTTTCTAAGCCATTTTTCCATTCTTTAAGGCATTAAAATCCCAGCTCTAGTTATTTTAATACTAAAATTAAATTAGAAATTCCATTATTAAAAGTCATTAAGGGGACGGATCGCATTTGTTCCTATGGCCACAGATTGGCTGTCAAATTCAAACAAACAAGGGCCAAAAATGGTTGTTGTGAATAATTATACATCGCACACTATTTTAATAACACAATAAAACAAAATAGAATTGTAGTATAATACACCAAGCGTCTATCTTTTGTTTAAATTATATTTTGCAGTAGTAAAATATTATTTTATTTATATAGGTACTTTTATACTTATAACATTACTATTAAGTACATCATTAATCATAAAGTCATTAGATGGAATAAATTAACATAATTATCTAATATTTTAAAATAATATTTTTTTCTTGACATTTTATTGTATTTGTATTCACTTAACAAGAACATTTAATATCATCTAATGATATTCTAGAGGTTGCCAAAATTTAACGGAATAATATAAAGTATTTCTCTTACAAGTTACAACAAAGATAAAGATAATAATAATAATATGACAGGAATATAGTGGAAATGTCCTTTGGGGCATAAAATATTGTAGTGAAATAAGAAAAACAGTTTAAAAAGTGAGTGTAGGAATGGCAAAAGAGATTGTTCAAAAATGATAAGCCGATATCAAGGGAGAAACAATTCAAAAACTAAAGTACCGACTTAAAAAAATACAAATTTTTAATAGATAAGTCAATCATTGCTGCTGCTATAGTGCATACCACGGGCGGTGCACAAGACCCGACGTTTTTCTAGTCAAATTCGATGAAATATATGGTTTGGCTATAAAAGATAAGAACAATAAATAAAAACATCTGATAGTAAAATATTTCTATAGTGAATAATTTGTACTACAGAAACCAAAACGCCAGAAACAGTACACATAAAAAAAATTTGAAAACTGTGCCTTTTTTTTATTATCAGTACATCTGTGTATTAAAATTGTACAAGTTTTTTTTTTCAAATTTGTTATACATTTCATGTCACAACATTGGTTGTATTAGTTTTTTCTATAACGATTAATAGAATAAGTTTAATATTAAAGAGATGATATTAAAAATAAAAATCCATTGTGTGTACCTATTTTGGTAGTCGAAAACGGTAATTTCGTCGTTGGTCCCAATAACATTTTTAAATAATATTTATGATCAATATATAATATTGTAAAGGTCATAATAATAAATCCATATTGTGTTGATGACATATAAGTGTTTCATTCGGAAGGCCGATGATAGTAACACAATATGTATATGAATATAACTTGGGCTCAAAACCAAAAGGTGAGCTATATAAAAATATTAAATTGTTCTTAGAGTTCTTATTGTTTAAACTTAAAACTGTAATATTAAATTAAAATGTTAAGGAAAGGTTTTTAATAATTTTAAAATCTAAAAATCAACAAATGTGTTTTGTATTATGTTTTGTTTTATGAAAAACCTAATGTTAAAAAAAAAAAAAAAAAAACGATAAGTAAACATTTATAGATAAACCATGTTCTACAGAATATACGAGTAGATCATTTTGGTTGTTAGTATACTTTTATTGTTATAATTAAATGTACGATGTTGCACACTTATAATAAAGAATTGAAATAATTTATTAAGATCACTATTGAATTACAAATTAATAAATCATAAATGATAACATGTCGATTTTAATGTTTTAAATCTATTTATTTGCTGTGAAACCTCCGATAGCGGACACTATTAGTCACCGAAATGTCATCCGCTATTCAGAGGAGGAGAATTTTTGAAATTTTTAAAGGGTTAATATAATAATGTTGATAATAATTCATAGTAATAATGTAGTTAATATTTAATGTCTTAAGGATAATATAATAACAATAATTTTCATGTTATAAATATGATACAATAATGTTAATGTTTTAAAGATACATATATAATATAACTATTTCAATATGCATTTAAACAATACATAATATTTATAAAAATTGTTACGTCCCAAGTAAGTTGGGTTCATTCGTTTGTTGTATTATATTATTATATTGTATTGCGTCGCATAGGTACGTTCATTATACGCGCCGCGGCCAATGTGCGACAAATCCACACACTCCAAGTACTGACCACCACATTTGCCCGCAATCACTAATATTATTTTATATTAATTGATAACTACCTATTATCGCTATTTTATATTACTGGTCTGCTCCGTCATTCCCTTCCTCTTATATCGTCTACGGAGTTGCATATACGGTACGACACACACATAAATATATATATATATCACCGTAATTATGGAGAAGCGATCCGCAAAGTCTTCCTTGGCGATGTCCATTGTTGAAGAACGATGATGATAGAACCCTCGGATACCAACGGTTATGTTTCTATATTTACGTATTATTATTATTATTATTATTATTATCATTGTTGAGTATTTGGCCGGTATATCCGTTCAGTGGAGCCATTGATACCCTTAATATAATATACAGGTACACTTTATTCAAATTAATATTGATATAAGAATCTATAATTATTATTATCTTGTGTTCTTATTTTTTATGTACGAGTTTTACAACCATTCAGTTTTCTCGGTACCGAGTTAAACTATAAAATATATGCAATTTTTCTATTTATTATATCGTGTAATGAATTTTATTATTATTTGTTTCCATGTTCCGTAAATACACATATAAAAAACCACGGCACTCCGACCTTTTCAGGTCTCAGTTCGAGGTTAGTGACCTTGTTCAAAACGACAGGCGACTATATGACTTTCAACACTCCGTTTTGGCGAATTGTCGAACAGTCACAAAATATTTAACAAGAATAAATATGTAATTAACAATAATATAAAAAATAATTTATAACTTCTAGGTTTTCATCATTTTGACGAAAGTCTAAAATTTCTATTTTTTGCAAAGCCACAACAGCTTACGTTTTAATAAACTCAGCGCATTTAAAACCGTCATTTAAATGAACAAAATACACGAAACATTGGCAGTTGAGACATAGATACTTTCATCATAATGGTCGTTATTTCTTGTAATTTTTTCTTATCATTCCATGACGAGTGTGATGAATGAGTTTGTCATTGTCATTTTGGTGTGGATGAGATTTTCTGTTGTCGTTTTATCATTTTTCCTAAATAAATATTACGAAGTGACTGTTTTAAGAGGTTTCACTGTATAAGATTGTTGTATATTGATTAAAAATTCTAGAAGTAGAGCTTGAAATCATCACGAATTTACAACCGAGCACCTTATTCTCATCTTCTATAGCAAAATTCACCTAATACTAGTAGTGTTATAATTTTAGTTTATCAAATATTTTGTTATCGTCCAAACGAGGTAGAGATTTTGGTTGAAATTAAAATAATTGTGTTTATAAGTGCGTTGTTTCATATAATTTTAAAATTTGTAACATTATTCCAAATGATTTATTCGGGGCATTCTTTTAGAGTTGATATGCACGTATTATGAAAATTATTGTGATACCTAATTAATTGTATAGATATTAAGCAAGAAAATCTAAAAACCTGTACATTGGAAAATGAAAGGATTTCTATATTTTTAAATAATTATTAATAATTACATTTTTCGTCATGCGTAGGTAAAATTATGATGATATTATAATGTTAGCTATCGTTAACGAACCAGAGAATTATCTGTAATCTTGTGGCATGTGTAATCTTGGACGATCGTATCAAACCACTCATGAGTCATCGCTTGATGCATTTAATCTCTTCTCTTCACAAAATTATTGATATCAATAAAAAGGAATAACCCGGTATTATACATATCTATTAAGACAAACATGCAATGGTGTAATTTTTGATATTTTATACTTTGAAGTGTCGGAAATCGAATTGTTCAAATCATTTAATGTCTCTAGAAAATTGTTATGCGCCAATACAAACAATTCAGAACACAAACGGTAATGGCATTTCTAGGAATTGCGATCGTCTTGAGTCCATCGGCAGTGGACTTGTGACATGGACTGTACAAACAGTATGTTGTTACAATAAATGTAATATCACAAGATTGCATGATGTCTTACCGTGTCCAAGACTGCTTGTCAGGTATGAACTCGATTAGATATTTTTCAGGACCGTTACGACTAGATGTAGCCATGTTTTCGTACAATTCTATCGTTAAATGAGAGGAAGTAATATAAACAAAAGTAGAAAAATATAAAACCCAATTATAAATCGTCATGAAATTAGCATCCCAACTTTTCGTATGATCTTCAAACTTGTACCATATTTTTGAAAATTAATTGCAACAATTTTCAATAGTGAAAAAAAAATCAACATTATATTAAGTCCCCACAATGAAACATAATTCATAATTCGGTGTGTCAAGTTTATGTTACACCCCGACTTTATTGTATCGTTCCCAAATTAGTACCATATTTTTGTAAATTAATTAATATTATTCCTATTTCTCCATGAATTCTCACATATCACTGATTACATTTTGTTAATATTGTGCTATTTTAAGTTATTTAATTTTAGATTCAAATTTTTTTTTTCTTATTTCCAAATTAAATTTATTACGTACTATTACTAAATTTTGGTAAATTCTTATTTTTTTTTTTTAAAATAACTTGTGTAGAGGTTTTAAAGTTAATATGTACAAGTATAATTCATTGCTTTTTTACAAATTGTTCCACTGCTGTAAAATATAGATGCATATGGCTTGTATAAATAACATATTTTGTGTATATGGGTTACACATAATAATATTAATTTCAATATTAAAATTTATTTGATTTGAACTTAAAAATAATAAAAAAAAAACATTAATTTAGTTTTTTTCATGGGCACTTAACATAATTTTGTATATGAGTAATTCTTATTGAAGTTTGAAATATATACAATATTTTGCAAATCTATTGAACTTAATTTATATAATATTAAAATAATGTTCTTTAAAAGTGTATATAATATATAAAAAATAATAAATGCTAATTAATAACAATTAAAATATGACAAGACTTATAATCTTACTAAAAATTATTCTAATATTAATCATGTTTTATGTAAATCAACATATGTGGTCTAACAAATTTTTTTTTTGCCTCGGTGAATTTATTAATTTTTCTTTGAATATCATTATTAATTTTCTAAATTTCTCCTCTTTTTATGTAAGACACATAGTAGTCATTGCCATATGCTATAACACCATAAAAATTAAATCTAAAAATATAATTCAAATATAATAATATAACTAAACATATTTATAATAATTCGGTATGTAATTATTGATAATTTTAATTATTTATCTTGTTTATGACTCAGGAGTGTTGGTGGGAAATCCATAAATGAAAATTGTTCATTATCTCAGTTTTTACAAAAATATGTTCTTGAAAAATTCTAGTAGTTTCGACATTCCCAATGCAATAATTTTCAATGCAATTAGTATTGTTTGTCAATATATAATTTAAGAATGAATTCTCGAGACTTTGTATACCATTTTCTAAACGAACTATAATTGTAATATTATAGCATTATTTCTTTCAATATTAAAGTATGGACAATTTAATATACAATTCTAATAATTTAAAACTATTAACATATTCAATAACTGATGGAGCAATTTCAGTTTAGTTACTAAATTGCATCTTGCATCTATTAATTTAAGTTCTATTTCTCCATCGACTTCTTTAAAAATTGCTTTTAATATTTGTAAATGCTCAATGTATATTTGTTTAGATGTTCAATTGATAGCTAATGTTAATAAAATTTTAAAAAAATATTTTTGTTAGAATCCACAGAATCTCTATATTGAGGTAATCAATATAAAACATAGTAATTATTGCTGTTACTGCTTCAAAAGGGAATGTGTTATGGATCATATATCTTTTGTTTAAAACTCGCAAACAAGTGGTCATATTAACATTCAAAAGAAGTGCGTTGGACTGTAATCTTGCTTTTTTATTCAAAATCATTTCGATTTCTGGAGTAGAGCCTATATATTTGGTCATTCTTTTTTCTCGTTTTTATTTCATTTTTAGTTGTCCCAACTTTATGAAGAAGCTTAATATCTTTATTTTTTTTACAGCCTTTCCAATTTTCTATTACGTCTATTGCATTATAATCAAAATAATCAATATTAGTACTTAGTTCATCTTCAGATTCTAGTCCAAAATGGTGAATTTCTTTCTGTATCCTATTGTTTATTCTTATATCATTATCCTTATATGTATTGTCAGTTTCATTATCTAAAATTGAGTTTTCATTTATATAAGTGTCAAAATCGTTGTAAATTTCAGCTTTGAATTTGTAACTTTCGACTTTATCTTCTTCTAACTGTATGTTTATTTTATTCTCAGTATTAGTATCCAATATTTTAAATTCTTCACTATCATTTTTTATTTGTTCACTTCTGATCAACATGCAATTGTTTTCAATATTAATTAAATGTTTGGCGATAAATCGGTCAGCTGTCATAGGTTGACTATTGAAGCGCGACATTTTATTTTTTAGTTCAGAAAAATCACATTAAACTGTAACTGATGAATCGTTTTTGTAAGGGGACCTTAAAATAGATTGAATTACGTTGTTCCATAATGTAAAATATTAAGAGTAACGTAGGTATAATACTTGTGATAGATAGTGGAAGATAATAAGCCGATAAATGATCACTTATAATTTTCGAATTATCCTTACATAAATTTACAATATCGTTTATAAATTCGATTATATAGCCTCTTGTAACATAATTTATATCGCTATCATAGTTTTCCAAATGATTGTATTGTTCATCTACTTCTTTATTCACGTTTTTTGTTACTTCAATGCCTTTAATTTGGTTAAATAATAGTACCGTCTACTCGTTTTTGAAGGTGTTTCTACTTTATCTTTTGTCTAGCCATCTGTTTTATTCAACATAACATTCAATAGATTAATTAAAAATTATTTAAAATCCTTTATACATATTGATGTTACGAGAAATCACATACTTCTAACATAAAATTGTTTAAGTGTCCATTTTTTATTCCCTTGTAAATTCTTATTTCGACAGAACATTTTCATGACATGTGTAGCATCAACATGTATATAGTAATTTGGCAGATTAGTATTATATCCCATTAACGCATTAAAATATTGTTCGACGTATGGCTCGATGTCGTCTTTTTTACAGAATACCATCGATATTGCCCCTAAAAGAGTCATTGAAAAGTCGCATATTGCCTCATTAGGGGGTTTTCAACCACAGTTAATCCAACATCCTAGTCAGTTGAATATTGTTAATGCATCTTGTTTTTCAGATACCATCTGAGATACTGGTATCTGACCGTAGTTTGTACTGATTATAGCTTCGTATAAAAAAATATGCAAATATGATAAATTTAATAACAAGCGAATTATTTTTTTTACAAGTCCACCAGTCGCATCTGTAGACAATGATAGATAGTATAGACTATGGATGTTATATTATATATAATATCAACGTGGGTACCGTACAATGATATTACTTTGGGCTCGTGGTACAAACGGATTGAATTTAATCTAAATATTTTAAAGTGTCATTATGTAAGTGTATATTAAATCAAATAATAATAAGCTTAGTAAGGAAAATATATAAATTTCTAATATTAACAAATTTTAAATGTCAAAAAAAAAATTGGGTAACTTAAATCGTTATTTTTAGTTTAAATAATAGGTATGAACAATTATAAATATTTGGACTTTAAGTCTTAAAAAAATCATGAACGTTTTTTCTTTTAGATTTATATAGATTTTTAATACATAAAAAAGTTAAAAATGTGTTAGAAATTTTTGTTCCGGTGTTGCAAATTGTTGCAATTAATTTGAAAAATAATGTATAAGTTTGAAGACAATACAGCAAAGTCGGTGTGCAAACTTCACGCACGTTAATTAAAAGACATGAGTAAAAGATGATCATCTTATCGGTGACCACTAGAATACCACGGTGACCGCGGTAATATTCGCGAAACGATTGGCGTGGTCTGGAAGTATGTATACGGTATATGCACACTACATAGTCGCCACTAAATAGTAATTTAGCTGGATCAGTATTTTGCGTGCGGAATCACGATTCAACCATGTGCGCAAAACTACCTCGAATCAAATTTGGCCGTCAATAACAAATTAGACCTTGTTTCTTAAAGGATAACGATTTAGCAGGGACGATGGGACGATTCTTCTTGGTATTCCAATCTTATCGTCCAACAGTTATAATGATAACTTACTGTTCTGGTTTTCCATTTAGTCATCACGAAACATAATATTGTCCTGGATATGCTATTTTGTATTTTCATTTTAAATATATGTACATCATATATACCTATTATATAATATAATGGTATGAAAATGCCATAAAATATTTACGTTTGTTAAAAAAAATGATTCAAATAAATATTTAAAACTACATTTTATTCATACAAAAAATAATGATTTTTCCTCAAAAGGTTTTAGTTATTATTTCGTATTTTAAATCGTCAAAACTCAAAATATTTCGTTGTAAATAATATTATGAGTTAACATTTTCCACTCAAAATGAAATTTATAAAATTTCAAAGTATTTAGACTAAATAAATATAATGCTTTTATACTATTAATCTATTCACATAATTAAACGGTGAGTTACTCGTATGTTACCTATGAGATACGTGTGATAGTTTTAGTAAAAATAATTCAGTTTACTGCATAATTAAATTCAATATTTTTAACTTAAATACTTTTTAAAAATTGCATTAAAAACCCAGAAATCATTATTTAACATAAAATGGTGTCGAGATCTCTCTAATGTTGTAGATTTCATGTTAAGACCAATATTGGATGTGAAAGTGGAGTTGGATTTTAATGAATCTTGAGAATCTGAACTATGCTAGGTAGATATTGATGAAGATGTTTTGTTCACAATGAAGTTGATAATTTTGAGGGGGATAGGTGGGCTAAGAGTAGTAACAATAGAAGTCTTATCTATGGAAAATAGTGTTTTCCTCAGAGTTGAAATGTTGTTTATTAACTGTAGTGAGACCATCATATACGTAAGACACGGTGAAGTATGTGTCCGTGATTGACGACATCGACTATTTGTGACATCAGATTTTTTTGAAGAGTTTGACGGTGATTAATTAGCAGTGGATTTATAACCGATTCGGTTTTAGCCCTAAAAATGGTTGGTGAGGTTTTGTATGAGAGGATGAAGGGATAATGGCGAAAAATTGAACGAACTATATAATGTACCATTTATAGACAGCGAATGATAAACGAATGTGAACTGTATTTAATTCTATTCATCGATTTGTACCTGTATTTAAACACATTTGATTGTCAACAATGGTTAGTTGTCACATCAGAGTTTAGGTGAATAAAAATAAAATCGTGGATGCGTTCTGTTGTCTTTTTTTATGTCGTATATGCCTGTCTAAAGTGTTTATGTTGTACGTTATAAGATGTGTACCGTTAAAAAATCTGTGCCTAGTTTATTTTTTGTATTTTTAGAACATAAACATTGTAGTTTCACAGTTTATATAATTTGATGTTTTACAATCATTATTTGAATTTAAAATAAAAATAGTTGACACAGTTTTGCGCGCTTCATTGATCAGAAAAAAACGCAAATCTATTTTTCAATAAATCCTAAAAACGTCAAAGACTGCTTTTAAAGTTTTAAAAGTTTTGTACTTTCCTTTTTTTCCAAATATCCTTCGTTCTCAATTCTCTGCAATGCTGAATGCAGGTAGGAAAACATTTTTTTTTTTTTAATTTCTGTCTGGATGACAACGACAGTGCCCCGAACCGACAACGTACAGTCGTCCCTCATTAATCTCGTGACGCTTCACCTCGTCAAAGTTTTACACATTTAGTCAAAAGAATAATATATGCCTCCGACTTTTTTTTTAGTTTTTGCATTTTCCCGCCCCGTGTTGAGCTATAGATTTTCCTGGACAATAGTTTGAAAAACGATTTTTTTCATAATTTTAAAGTGTCGCGGACAGAGGAATACAATTAAATCGGCCAACTACTCCTCCTCTTCTTTTGGTATATACCTGCTATCATACAATAGAGTTTCAAAAAATAACAAAAATAAGTGTCATTGACGACGCCCCCTAACCACGCTTCGATTCGTCAAATTAAAACGCAACTTTCTCGATATATTTTTTTTCACAGAATACGGTTTTAAAAAAAAAAAATCTTTATTTTTTTATTAGGTATTATTATGTTACTTTATTTCCATTCAAGTAATTTAACACCCAAGTTTCTTATTTTCTTTTTCATATTACATTTTTGTATAAAAGTTTTTCTTACTTAATTCTTCCTGGTGGGCAAAATATATTTAACTTCTTTCACTTAAAATCTACACAAATTATTCTCTCTCTTTTTATAGCTTTTTTATCGTTCTAAGTGCTCTTAGTCATCCGCCTTCAAGTTCGTTTTATGACACAGTGTCAAATGCATTTGCAATATTTATTTTTGAAAACGCACGTCTCTGAGTTCCCGTTTGCATGGTATGTGTGTACTGTTATCCATTTTATTTTATATACCATCCCACTTAATATAGATATCGTTCCCCATCGCCTGACGACTCCAACAATATACGCAGCCCTTAAAATGTGTTCTGATGCGGAAATGAATCAAGCGCAGAACACTGCTGTAACCCTATAAACACATTCATTAAAAAAAATCGACATTTTTTTTTAGCGGTCTTCCAAGCGCATGATGCCGTTGAATTAATGATGACGCGCGTGCAGCCAGAAAGATCACTTTTACTCACGGCGGAATTCAAAAACCCGCGTCAGTAGTCCTAGTGACCTAGCGTACTTTTCTAATTTAAATTTAATATAGTTTTTGATTAATAGTGGAATTGTGGCGATTAAGTTTTTTTTTTTGTTGTTGTTGTATTTACCGCTAAATTCGAGACTGGTGATTAGGTTTAATCATGGATAAAATGTACAACAAATATTAATCATTTTATTTTATTAGTATTTTTATTATTTATATATAAACAATACATTCCAAACATAATATTAATATGACTCGAGTTGTTCTCAAGATTAAACTATGAAACGATTATATAAATTATAAATCACTGTTAATAATATAATTTGATACTCACCATATCGTATTTGTAAATATGCAATATACGTTTACGACTCATCGCACAAAGAATTAGCTAACGTTTTCACGGAAATCAGCTACACCAGATTCAATGACTTCACGTTTAATTCGCATATTATGCACCCAACTAAAAGTCTTTGGTCGTGTTCAAAGAGAAATATATTAACGTGTATAGTCGTTATTATATAGTGTTGTTTATTACTATAATTGCTATTGATGTCAACAGCAAAACACTAACGATAGAACATTTTGTACTTGCAGGTACCGTATGTTACTATCATATTATTTACACCTGATGTACACAGAATGTGTAGGAATTTGTGACACCTGGTCGGATGCGATGTGTTAAATCCGGGACGACACTATCAATTTACGCGTTTAGTAATTCTTACGTTGGAATATTATGTGATGTTGAGTAAAGAGGACGAGCAGTGAATGGGTAGACTGAGTTCGCATTACGACATGACGGTGTTGGCGATGGTGGCGACGGCGGTATGCGGGTCTGGTACTCTAGTCGTCTGGTAACGGCCACCCGCGTACCTACAGCACGAACGACTCTTTGTAAGCACACGCGAAAGACCACGAAACGTGTGCGTGCTTGCGTGTCATGCCGGCCAGTATGTAAATATTATGCGGTGCTCTCCTCTACAACTCTGTCGACTTGTTCGTCTCCTCCGTCGTTACGCAAGTCTCGATCGTCGATTCTCTCTCTCTCTTTCACTGACCTGTAACACGAGAAACCGACAGATGCAGTTCACTAACTAAAAGTAATAAGTTAAATTCAATTTTTTTTTTTTTTTTAATTTAGATATTAATTACTGTCGTTTTAAGTACGTTATACATATTACATATATACATATTGTTTTTAATTGTAATTTTGATAATAAAAACAGTCATTACGTTTTTATAGTCGATTGCATTCGTGAGCTATTTTTGTTACACCTTCAATATTATATATATATATAATAATCATGTAATATGCCGATATCTTTTCCGCAAATTGCGAACAATTTCACGTATAGAACAAACCAGTTTTTAGAGAAGGTAAAAAAATAAAAAAAAAGACGATTAGGTTCCACGGATGATGGTTGTTTCAAATATGATAATGGTTGGCTGAAATCCATTGTATAAAAATGCCGAAAACCCAAATTTAGTTTTGTGTTTATATTTAATTAATCTAAGCTAGTATTTGTATACACTTAATGCAAAAATATTATTATATTACATACAAAAATTATTGAAGTGAACAACATTTTGAAAGGGATAACGATGATTTGCTTAAACCTATCATGTATAGTACTTTAATACCAACAGTTATATATCTTAAACCACTTAAAATAAAATTACTTAAAAATGTAATTAATAAAATTTAACTTTTGTGATTATCATTGTGTATAACATATAACAATATAGGATACAGTCATATAGTATTTAATAATATATTCATTTATAATGTCCTTCCGATCATCACGAATAATCTTTTATTATACTTATTGAAATGTTCAGTAACACAAAAAATATAGAAATAATTAATAAACTTATACAAAAATATTTATTTAAGATATTTTTTCACTCAGTTTGTCATTAAAAATAGTAACATCGATTAGATCACAATTTACAGAATAATAAAATAACATCATAAACTACGTACTTTTATACTTATTTTTTATCTATAGCGAGTGTGCTTGGAAATACCTAATTTATTTAATTCTTGCTTTAAATTTAATTTATTTAACTACACCTAGACAAATCCATGAAAAAATTGTAATATTTTAAGCTACAAATCAATGTAATGATGAAAAAAAGGTCGGCAAGTGGTTACCACTTATCTATAAAATAGATGTCAAGTGAGTCATCATAATGGTGTTAAATTTGAATTCAATGATATAAAATCATTGTATACAAAAAACAATTCTGAGCGAAGAAGGTCTATTAGTCTATATTACTAAGTATATTTTATGACATTATTGGAATCAAAGTAATTTTTAATTTATCTTACTATTAATAATATAGTAGATTTAATTAATTGTTGACAAAATCATTGCATTTAAAAATGTTATTGTGTGTATAAAACGTTTCAAGTTCCCACGAAATAACTAACATTGTTATTCTGTTTTTATTATAATATCAAAACTTTAATTTTAAACGACGCGATCATCATGTCGTCATTCTGTTCAGCACTAATTAAAGACCTAATCTAACTGCAAACAATGTGACTTTTCTGGTCAACTTTTGCACCGTAGCGATTCCACTCAAAAACTTTGATTCAAAACTATATTCGTATACGTAGCTAAAGTACCTACTAATATTGTCTATATAGCATGCAATTTCACGTCAAGTCCAACGGGGAATGTAACAATGATTAATATTCCAGGAATTCATTCTGTATGATTATTTTTGATGTTTTTGAGTTCTTCACTTCCAAAATAGTTTCAATTTATCCATTAAAGTGATCCTGAGTGGTTTTATTAGATATTTGCGCCGTTTGATGACCCGGTGCAGAACTCTCTACCGCACCGGTAACAATCGCATTATATTATAACAATATCATACCCACATATGCATAAATAATACCATTGTAAACTAATTTTAATTTATAATCAATGTTTAGGGAGTAAATATTAAAACACGACTTTCGAGAATATTTTTTTATTCTTTTATCTTTACTTCATTATAGTATACTAGCTGTCCCACCCAGCGTTGCCTGAGCCAAATATTAAGTTAATATTAATCTGAAGTGATTTATATGCATTTAAACCACCTATGTAGACAATCCACTGCATTAGATCACGGACAATATGCGAGCAGTAATTATCAGGTAGGTAATCCACCTATGGTGAATTGCAGACCCCATGAAGTGCGTAAGTGAGTGAAATCAAAATTAGATATAAACACATTGCTACGGTTGCCCGTGCCGAAGATTTGTTTTTTTCAATAAATTTATTTACAAAAATATGTATATGATAATGTATTCTTACTAATTATAACAGTTATAAATATGTAACCATTAACAACCTTATAAATAAACAGAAATTGGTGGTATAGCAACCATTTATAAACAAATATTTCCATCATAAATCTCAAAACCCCTGTTTGAGAACCTCCCGGGATTGGGTTTTTCCAATTTTCTTTCGTAAAAAACATCTCTTGGAAATTACGAACGATTGAAAAAAAAACTGAGCGAAATCGGCCCAACCGTTCTCAATTGATGTGTTGTTATACATTTTTGGCTCCATTTTTATATATATATAGATATCGACATAACTGACGTTCATGACAGGTGTTCAGCTCGCCCATTTTTAATGTATTTGTGCACTGTTGACGTCGTCCACCAAAGAGTACAATATAATAATAATAATAATAAATTTTAGTTACGTATCATATGTTTAGCTAGTAAACCGGCTATTTCAAAGTACCTATTTAAAATAAACACGCTTTGGCTTTAAAAATAAAAATAAAAAAAAAACGCCGTTCAAAGGTCAACCGTGACGAGAGTGAATATTATGTAGAATAATATACAAGCTGGAAAAGGGCTTTTCTGTTTTCTATCCGTTGTTTGCCACGCGCAAATATTTAAATGACGCATCATTGTTTTTTTAGGACCAGAACTATATACGATGTAATGTAAATAACATTATACCTACTTGTAGTATAGGTGCCGATAATATACAGTACCTTGAACCGCCGTAGCAGACGCGGTTAAACAGCCCTTTTTTTCATTTCATCCGACTTGGCGAACGTTTATTGGCATCTGAACGGTGGGCGTGGTCTATCTTCAAACGTGGTAACCGCCGAGCGGCGACATACGCGTATACGGTGAGATAATGGAAAAGTTTTGAAAATTGTTAAATATTTTCATTTTTCAATCATAATGGGTTAATATTTTAATCGTATACAATATACATGTAATTGTACAAGCGTTATTACCTGAAATAGTGTTTTAAATATATTTAATCTAAATCTTGTAAGGCTGCATTCTATATTTGCAATACTATAATAGAATTTCTATTAGAATAATATCGGTACAACAAATATATTGCTTGTTTTTTTATATCAGGTTATCGTGATTGTACACAATAATCATTATTATTATCAACAATTTTAAATTGTCATCATGGCTGCAGAACTACAGCTGTGGTTGTCATATTGTTTTCGAAATAGTCTAATGATAATGGTCAATTAAAAAATAATATTTATTGCAAACTTTTTCTATTAGTGAATTTAGGAAATGCAGCAAATTTAATTTCTGGATTTCTACAAGCAACTGAAGTACACCAAAGTGCACAACAAAATCGGTTGGAATTGTTTTTTCGAGGAGTAAATGTTGTACAAACTCCCATTTCATAATGCATTGTATGTGTGTAGATCAAAATTGAGAATGAAATATCACACATCATATTATGCAATTATGTAATATAGTTGAAAAATCATATTATAATATATGTACTCTGTGATAGTATAATACTATAAAATATACAATCTGAAATCAAGATAATATAAGATTGTGCACCATAATAATTATATATTAAAATAACTGTCGTCAATGGTTATCTCATTTGAGTAGTTACAAGAAAAACAACCAGAGCTCGTACCAAAGCTGAGCAACGTCAATAATGACGATTACAACATACGATATACAAAGTGATCCGCTGAGCGTGCTTCCTACTATATTATGCATTGTGCAATTATTCAAATTTTGATTTTTAGAATATTTAAGTGTACGGAAATACAATATTTTAAAGTACAAAGATTTATTATTTGCAATTTAAGGAGTATGAGGGTGACACAATAAACTTATTTTTTTTGGCGATGCATCAACGTTTTCAAACAATTTATAATGAAAAAAAGATGTTTGCTCATAGGAAAAATAATAAGTTTGGCACTTTATTATATATTGTTACAATGATAAAGAACACTAAGGCATTTTAAAATACGATCTTTAAAATACGACAGGTACACATACTAATTTCGAAAATCAGAATATTTAAAAAAAAGCATAATATTAAAGGGCATCATGGGTGGTGGTGGGAGCGTTCTCACGCTTTCGTCCACAGCGACAAATGGTCAGCCTCTGAGACATGCAGTTGGAAAGGGATGCACTTGCGTCGTGCATATACAGTCTGTCTGTTGCATAGTGCATATTATTTTGCATAGACTGCATTCGGGCGTGGTGTGTGTAGCCTCCAAAGTAACCAGAAAAGACTGTAAGTGCGTAAACTGAACATAATAACAAATTGCCGGAAGGATGTACCTGAAGTAGTCACGAGTAAAATAATGGTGAAATATTTTGTACAAAAAATACCGCTTTAATTCACCTAAATATAGTCATTCACGAGTACCCTACTTGTGTATTGTTGTTGAAAACTACGAGCTATCTATTTGTTATACGCACACATTTGAAACACGCAATGAGATGAATTTTACAATACTGTATAAACAATATTTTGTTTTGAACATAAATCTCTATAAACAATGCTGTAATATTATTGGGTTTGACTTGAGAACAAATTGAGAACCAAAAACCTAACAAACGAGTATATTAGCAAACAAGAATTCCAATCTTTAAGTGTAGGTACAATAACATAAATTAAACATATGCCTATCATAATATGTATTTTATAATCTGTATGTAAGTCAAGCTGGTCACTTTTTTAGACCACCAAAAATCCAAATTTCCAAAATAACGATAACGATATATATATATGCCATCGATAACGCATGCAAAAATGCACGGATTTAGAATAATTAAGAAATCATTATTTTATTTTAGTTTCAATACTTCATACCGTACTAATATCTTTCGTATTTTGTCTTCACAAAATTACCCATACATTTGCTATTATATTATACTATATTGTACTGATTTGGATCCAATTATATTTTTATTGTTGACAATGAACATCTGAAATTATGATACAACTACGTATACAAGAAATAAAAAGTAATGATTTTAATTTTGGTTTCAACGAACATCTTTACATAAATAAAACATTATTAACCGTATAATTGTGCTTTATGCATGGTTCGTGCAATTTTTTAATTGTTTGTACTATTTTTACGATTGTAAAAGTCGTTTGTTTATAATAAGTTATATATTACTTCGGTTTAATCAAATTATTATTAAATTTTATTAATGGAAATAACTGAAAGGCATTCTTAGAAATTTAATTAAACCAAATTTATGTGATACGTTATTACTATAGAAGTCGTTATTAATTCTAACTAAATTCTGCAAACATAGACGTAATCATTGTTACCAAAATATTACTTTTTAATTGGATTATAAAACACAATTACTTACTCAATTTTTTTTTTTTTTTTTGATAGTAACTGCATCGGCAGCTAGGGTCATTATTTATAAGTGATTTAACATTATTAAATATATAGAGAATATATTATAAAAATATATAAAATAAAATATATAAATATATATGAAGAATAAATTGTTACATCAGGTAGAAACTTATAACTATAATAGTGGAGAGAGAAAAAGAAACAAAAAAAAAATTACTTATAAAGTTAATAGTAATTAATTATAGGTGAATGCTTTATACATTTTTAATACATATTATTTGTATATAATTCTAAACTTGGTTATAAAGTTCTGTATCCTTGAGGTTAGGTTAGGTTAGATTTCATAGGTACATTCATAATACCGGAGTTTAGATTTTCAGCTAGATGATGTGTTGAGTTGTGCTTCAGATGTTCTATTTTGTACTTCCTACATTTGGTTCGAATGTGTTTGACCGTCAGAGGATAATTGCAGGTTGGGCATCTAGGTGGATCTTCTTTCTTCATTAGAAAACATGAGTTATTCTAGTATGGCCTATTCTGAGCCTGTTTATAGTCACTTCTTCTTTTCTTGTCACTGTGCAGTTATGCCATGGAAGGATATGATTTTTGATTTCATTTAATTTAGTATTAGATATTTCCAACTTGTTTTGTCAGATGTTGAGAATTATTTATTTATTTTTTTTACTTACTCCTATATCCGTAGTATAACTAAAAGATTTGATTAAATCTTATCGGAGTTCCAATTTATTGAGTTTCATATTTTCTTGAGAGTTAAAAATAAATAGAAAATTTTGAGAATATTGTTGCACATAATACAACATTTAACGTAACCGATTTTTATTTATTATTAGAAACATCAAATTAATCAAGGTTGAGACATTAGCTTTTGTTAAAATCTATTTTAGTGTTTTTTTTTTTACAATATATATTATAGGTGAATCGTTAGACAACAAAATTAACATTTTATAGTCAAACAATTATGAAATTTCTACATAGGATTATGATTGTTCGATAGGTAAAATTATCCTTTATTAATAAATAGTATGTCATTAAATTACCTATTCATGATGTTATCATATAGCTTTGAATATTTACAAAATATCTACTTGTAACAACTGTTATAGCTGTGATAACTGTTATAACCTCGTAATTCTTAAATAATTTATAGGTATTATGAAAGTGGTGTATAAACAGTATTGCAAATAATCTACTACACGTGGTCAACACTATCAGCTGCTCAATATCATTTTTTACTAAAAATTACATTCGTTCTATTATTATTATTAATTATGTAATATGTACAATACTTTATACAGAGGTGTTTTTTTTTTTTTTGATTTAAGAATAAAACCATTGTATTAAAACAATTATATATTTACATAATTTAAACATATAGGTAGGTGCATATATTTTATTTCACTAGTCTTAAATGCCACCGATATTGATTATAATAACATACAAATTAGCTATAACACAATATATCGGTAAATATAGTTAAATTAAACAATTTTCTAACTTATGAATTTCTTATAAGTTTTTTTTCATTCTCGAACATTAAATTAGCTCACAATCATAATACTGCTAATGTCATCACTCTTAAAAATTGATAATTAAGACTTACAAAGATATATATATATATATATATATATATATAATGTTTTCCAAAATTTCATGGCAATTTTTGCGTTTAAATCTTTCAAGTGCCGTGTTACTTATGTTTGTAACGGTTACTAAGTCATTAAGTTTACCTGACACGCCTATATGTTGCATACTGTTTTTTTGAAAATATTTTGTTGTATTGATCAATTGTGAAAACTCATAATGATTCCAACGTTTTCGATGTTAGGTAAGAATTTCCATACAACTTAATAAACGGACGTCGAATAATTGTGACGTATCCATCATTTTTTCAACAACAACCACCACCGCTATGATTGTTTTAACTTATTGTTTTATTTATTGCTATAAAAAATTCTCCCGTAAACACGTGCAAACTGCAAATATTTATCTATACTTCTCTATATTAATAAAAGGAAATATGTGAGTAAGCGAATCACAGCCAAGTCTTTTGCACTCTTGGTTTTGAAATTTGGTATATTGGTAATCCTATGACCTATGATGGACAAGGAGGTGTAGCTTGAATACAATTTTCAATTATTGCATTTCAAAGATATAGAAGGATATAGACTTAAACATGGATTTTTTGGATAACAAAAAACAAATATTCATTTCATATGAAAAATACATCTTTTTACTATTTTTTTTTTTATCTGTTTCTGTATAATTTGAAGTGTTTAATTTTTTTTAATTCAATGAGAATTTTGAATTTAATATTTCTAATTAAACTAGCTTTCTGATAATTTATTGGTATGCATAAAAATCATAAAATTTCGAACTATAGTAGATAGTCAATAAATTAGTAAAGTTATAGGTATTTTAAGTTTTCAATAGCGTAATAGTAAACAAACATATTTACTTTTGTTAGGTACTATTGTACCATATATAATGTTTATAAGTTGAAATCCATAACAGTTATATTTAAAATAAAATAAATAAAATATAATATATAGGTATAAGTATATGTTTGGTTTTTGGCAAATGCAACAATTATAATTTCCAATGATTTCTGATTGTTTCAAACAAATATTGGTAGAGCTTTAAAAAAAATGCTTTAAGAAACTTAAAAATAAAATGATAAAAAAATTGAAAATCTAACATTTTTCAAAAATGTTGTATTGTAATGACTTCAAATTAGATAAAAAAAAATATATATATATTTTTAAAAATGCTAATTTATATATATATATATATATATATATATATATACAATACATTTTTATTTTATTATTATTTTTCAATACATTTTTACTGTCAAAAGAATAAATCAGAATATTGGAATATTATATTGTTAGAGCAATATAAGATTCGTGATAGCACAATTTAAAAACTATTTTGTATAAAATAGGAAATATATTGTAGGTATAATATTCTATATTATTTTGTTTAATGTGTATTAGTGTATGATAATGTACTATTTATCAACTTCTACAATTATTGTTTTTAGACCTAATTCATATCCATATTTTTTTTTTTTATTATTTATATATATATATATATATGTACCCTCAGAAACATGGGCCATTGGGATTATAGAGAAAAATAATGTAAATTACATATATCGTATACTAAATCTAAGTGTTAACTAAATTTTGGTTTGAGATTGGTGACTGTGATGAATTCGATGATATTGGCTATGGATTGAGGGTGATTGTTTATTATTTCGGCTAGTGATTCGGGCAGGTCGTAGCTTGTTCAGATATTGTGATATATTATATCCATAAATTGTCTTCTTATTTACCATAATATTATAATATAAACAATTATAGGCAATTAATTACACTGTTACCATTCATATATTTTATAGTTTAAATGTAATGTACTCAAGAAATTGCTCATAATTACCCACAGCAAAATTAATTATTACCTACCTACTGTTGTGTGGAATAAATCAATATAATAATATCCAATAATTAAACATAATTTAGTTTCAAAACTTTTCGAGACAAAAGTATTAAAATCAATATTTTTTTTTTAAGTTTTTTTCTCGTGGCGTGTACTATAATGATCTGGAAGTGGACCATTTTAATGGCTCTACATCCAAAAAGTATAATTAATATTATAAAGGGTTTGAATGTACACTTGAACATAATAATATATTCATAGCATAAGATTACATATTAATATAATACACAGTAGTCCCAATACCGATAGATAGATATTAAACAACAAATAAATAAAAACAGAAAGACATCATAGCTTACTTAATCATACAAAAATAGTAGATAGGTGTATCGATATAATTAAATCCAATTGGGGATCCTCTGGTTATGTTCATCTGGACCTCAATAAATTTTATTTACATAATTCACAATCTTGTTTGAAGTTGACTAATGCATTTAAAAAAAAAAAAAAAATAATTTTTTTTTTATAGACTTATATTGTTATTGTATATTACAACATATTTTATTGAAATTAATTGTCTGAGAGATTAATTATTAGTTATGATGGAAAAATATGTATAATAAACATCAGTTATTATACAAGGCCCACCTTTAATACATTTTAAAATGAAAACAGATATATTATTATAAAGGTACGTCTATATCCGCGTAAAAAATTAATTAGACATTACTTTTCAATTTGCATTTTTTCGTTCGTAATAATATCTCGAGTAAAATTATTATTAGTTCGGTTTTTGTAAAATAACTTTAATTGTTCCTTTTTAATTTTAAAACGACTCTAGAATTAGTTCATCGGTTAAAAAAACTTTTTTTATAATATAAGTTTAATGTTTTCAAATTACGTCATTAAAATGTATATGGTTTAAAGCAGTTTTCATTTGACTTGAATATTTCCATTATGCCTACCTCAAATGGCAAAATGAACTTACATAGCATAACTGTTATTATAACAGTGTAATGGAATAAAAGTATATTGAATACACACTAATTAACTTTCAGATGGTATTTATTTTATTTTTGTTTAAACTAAATATTTCGACGATATAATAATCTGCATAGAAGTTTAAAACTGATATTAATTATAATAGGTGTTAAAACAATATCAATATCGTTGGGATATAATACTAGCTGAACATCAAATACGTAAATAACCAGCTACTTACGTACAATTAAATTACCAGTGACACAATTTAGAAGTATCTATAAAAATTAAATTTAATCCATTAGTTCGACTGCTCAGATTCGTTCTAACATGGTACCTATTTGTAAGCTGTGCATAGTACTTCAACGCCCATTGGTGGTGGCTTAGAGCGCAATAGCTTTTGTACAAATAATAATTAATTAACGGTTGTTTTCAAATTGAATACTCGCTGCTCGGAATATACAGTTCCAGCAATCTTATATTATTTGTCACGCAATGTTTGAAAATTACCTACTCCCCAGAATTAATTTTAATTAACATGCATAAGTGAACTTAACAATAGAACGTTCTTAGTACAGTTTAATACAATTATAAAGTTATTGAAGTGCCCACGTGCTTTATTTTCATGAACGTGCTCAATTTGTATTAAAACATTTAATATAGGCTACCTATTGAAAATAATTATAATAAAATATTATTTATATTTTAAATCTAATATGTTGCATAATATGGGAAATGTAAACCATCTTATTTAGCACATTAATTATACGTAAAATCAAAACTTATGATTTGTTTAAATATATTTTTGTTTTAATTTTGATAAATTTGTTCAAAACATTTTCATAAAAAAAAAAAAAAAATTGGCTACATAGCCCCCCCCCTCCTAATGATCCAATTTATTTTCACCTTTAAGTTTTATGACTGATTCTTATTTTTCAAAAATTTTCGGATATTATTATCCTTTTTTTGGATTATATGACGATAGTCATTTTTTATTTTACTGTATTAGGTATATAAAACAATTCTAACCTAACATTCTTACTTTTTAAATTAAAAACAATAAAAATAAAGGTCAGCAAATGGGTAACGCTATACTGTACAGTAGGTATCGAGTGGGCTATTTTGATGAATGTGTTAAATTTGTATTCAATGATATAAAATCATTGTATACGATAAACGATTCTTATCGAAGACGGCATGTCAGACTACATAACTAGTGTATTTTAAGATATTATTACTATTAAAATAATTTATTTTATTATTAACAATACAGAAAGTTGAATTAATTTTTGAAAAAAACATTGCATTTAAAAATTTAATTGAGTATATAATAATATATCATATGATACTTTAAAAATTTCAAGCACAAACGAAAAATGTTTTTAAATTCAATGAAATAAATAACATCGTTATTCGTTTAAATATATAATTTCGTCTAAATTTGAATTTAAAATGTCTATAAAAAATTATTTTTTAATGTATTTTTTTGATTTTTTGGCTACATGATTAAATGCTTATGAAAAACCTTGTTTTAAATTTTCAATCCTTAATTATAAAAATTGATTATTTTATTTATATTTAACTACAAAATAATTTGCAAACATTCAAGATTTTGATGAATTTGGTCAAAATTTGAACTTTAAATGCTTATAAAAAAAAATTGTACCTATATATTTTTATTATTTTTAATCTACTATTTTATAAACTAATGAGAAACTTTGTATTAAATTTTCAAAAAATTTAACCAATGAATTTTTTTTTTATCAATAATTAAAGAAAAAAATTTTAAAATACCAAAAATATCTTAGGACTACAATTAACTCAAAAATTGTCAAAATATTTTTAATTTTTTTTTCGTATAAAAAATGGTAATCTAAAAATTTTGTGAAAATTTCAAACGTTTTTAATTATTCCTTTTTAAATTACATCAAAATATGAAACTCGTTCCCGGAGAATACAGGTGAATATCTAATGTCTAATTTAAAACACTCATTAAAAATTACTTTGACTATCCGATAAATTTTTTTAGAAAGGTAGAAAAACTTATAGAGATCTTTGTATTAAATTTTTAATTCTTAAATTTGAATAGAACTTTTTTTATAAATTTTTCCTAATCGAAAGAAAATGCAAAATTTCATGATTTTTAAGTATTTTCTCGAAATTTTAACTTTAGATGCTTATAAAAAACTATTAGAGACTTACGCTAATTTTTTTTTTAATTTTTACTTAAAACAAGTTATAAAGAACATTATATTACCTTTTTTAAGTCTTTTGACTGACTAAAAAAAAATATTATTGGCAATAATAAAAAAAAACTAGAAAATTTAATGAAAAAAAATAATTAAAAAAATAAAATTAAATAAGTAATAAATAATATTTAAATTATGATAATATAATTTATTAAGCATTAAATAATTTTAATGCTTATAAATAGCTTAAAAAAATCACTATGTTTTAAAAATTTTATGGTGTATAGAAAATGCTTATACAAACATTCAATGAAAATTTCGTTGATTTACGATCATTATTTTTTTTTTTTTTTTTTGTTACATTAGAAATAAAAATAAATTTTGTCAAAAATTAGTTTAACGAAAAAATTTCCGTTTTTCCTTATTTATTTTATTTTTTTTTGTTTTTCCGTAGAATTTAAAAACTATTGGGAATTTTTTAATTTTGACCTCCCAAAGTACCAACTATATTCACTTTTTTATAAGAAAAGATGCTGATGAAGAAAATCGAAGCACTTTTACTGCACTAAAACGTGATAACAGACACAAAAATAATAAAATAAAAAAAAATACATAATATTGTAAAGTCAATACATTCCTCGCTCCGCTCAGAATCTATAATGAGAATTATTTTATTGAATACATATGATGCATATTATATATATATATATATATATATATATATAAACGCATAATATTATACTATCAATTTTACTGACTTTTGAGATTAAAACTGATATTATGATTTGTTTTAACTGAAAAATTGTAATCCTGCTATTGTCATTACGAGAAAGTTACTAAATTAGTCTGAATGAATTTATGAAATTTGATTACATTGATTTTATGGAAACTTTAACGAATGATTGGGTCAGCAAGAAATTTATTTTGTTTACCGGAAATAAAACTGTCCAACGTAGATGTGGACAGCAATAGATTGAATTCACCATTGCTATGGCATGTTGATATATTACGGACATATCAATATAACAAATCACCTATTATACCATAAAAATATACATACATAGGTAATAGCATTGGTTATAGATAGTCTTGATTATCTATAACCAATAGTAATAAATACTGGTCGTAGCTGATTTCACAAAATATTCAGTTCGTCTTTTCTACTGCAACCGTATCTTATTGATCATTATGAAGTTGTATACTTTGTGACCTCGACCGACATTATATTGAAACGATCTGGGTGGATCTAAACGATCAATGTTTGAAAAAGTTGAAAACAGTGCAAAATAAAATTTCTACAGAAAATAAAAGTTTAAAACAATATTTATTATTTTATACACTGGTAGGTACCTGAGGTGTTTGGCACGGCGACAAATACAATAAAGTAATTCTGTTAACTTGAGCGTAGACCACACGCCGGTTATTGATTTTGGGACGAACTCGAGTGTATTACGATGTAGTATTTTTTGAATTCTGTTGTAGTCGGCAAAA